>BGPR01000717.1:321324-361513 GCA_013235015.1 Araneus ventricosus | reverse complement strand
ATGAGTTTGCACGGCAAGCTTGCTGCAAGTTCGTTCCATGGTGACTTCGAAGCTTTCGTTACTTGCTGCAAGCTTGCACTCTTGTCATGAAAAATTTGTGGCAAGCTTGCACTCTTGTCATAACAAATTTGTGGCAAGCTTGCACTAGTCATGACAAATTTGTGGCAAGCTTGCTGCAAACTAAAATTGCTATCTGGGTTCTTGTTCCTATTTTTCCATGAAATTAACACTGGATTGTGATGTGTGGCTGCATGCAGTTCTATTGATTGATGGAATTTTGGGTAAAAAGATGGTCTTTGGACTTTGGACTTGGATGGAAGACTGGGAATAAAATATGTTCCTAATAATATGTAGAGTTGATCCAATTTCTTTATTTTGCCATTATATGAAAAGCTATCAACAACCATAAATTTCTTAGAAAAAATTTCTTTAGATCTTTAAACCATGTTTCAAGATTTTTCTCCTATTTTATGATAATAAATAGATCTTTTATTCATGCAGGCATTTAAATATATATATAGACCCACAAGATTCATCTATTTTTAAAACAATTTTTCCATTTTCCGATAATAAATACTTTTCATAAAGAATTCTACAGCGTGCGCAGGAAAAAGGTGAAGATGGGTTCCTAAGGACCTTACTCTGATTACAAGACTGCAAGAATGGCAATAAGCCACGAGGTTTTTTTTCTTTGAAGATAATGTAAGACTTCACACAGCAAAGGACAAAAAGAACACATTCGTGGCCTAAGATGGGAGAGATTGGATCACCCGGCCTACAACCCCGATCTTGCCTTATCAGACTTTCATTTTTTCCCAGTATTGAATTAAGTATTATAGGGACGTCACTTCCGAAGCAATGAAAAGTTTATGCCGACTGTGAAGAATTTCCTTCCCTCGCTTGGCACCGATTTTTACCAGGGAAGTTTCTTGAAACTAATTCCACGGTAAGACAAATGTAACAATATCGTTGGCGAATATGTGGAAAAATAGCCAAAAGATCTCATTTTGTTATACCATTCAATGTTTTAAATTGTAATAAAGCTTCGTTGTGAAAATACCTGACGAAACTTACTTTCAAAAAGTACTTCGTATGAATAGTTTCGTTGCGATGCATGGTTTTTATAAATGAATTTTTACATAAGTATTAAGAATATGATGATTGCTAGTTTTGATAGCTTATGTCAAACTAAGCTTTGTCTTCAAATTTGATAAGAACTAACGAAAGATTTTGTACTTTTCACAGGAAGAGGCACCTTTATGATCTCCTTTCTTCCTATTGATTGGGGGCGCAGATACGATGCAGATGACGGTAGTATATATTTTTATTATTTGCAATAAACTTTAATAGAGCGTACGTGGTCTCCGTAAAGCGTATTGCATCGTCCTTGTTAAACAGCAGTCTGAATGCCTTCCGCAACCGCTGTTCCAATCTCCATATTTCACACTACCCCAGTAGCACTACGATATTGTAAAATATTTTGGGCAATATTGAACAATATTATGAATACCCAGGAATACTGAATACCGATTCAACAATATTGTATAATATTGAACGATATTCAAGAAGGGCTGTCATTTTGTAAAGTATTGTTAACATAAAATTTTGGGGTAAAATTATTAGTTATATTTAATAATTGATTTTATATGATATTTTATTTCAAAAAATTCACTGGAACAATTTTTTATTAAGATGCCCGATATTGTATAACATTGTACAGTAGGGTGGATCGCTCTTCTATGGAGAAAAAAAAATTATTATTAATTAAAACCTACCTATGTGGAAAAGATGTTCTATGGTATGGAGATTAAGAGAAAAATAATTAAAAACTTTAAATTCAAAATTTAATACTGCTGCAAGGGGGTTGAATTTTCGAAAAAAATGGGAAAATATTGAATTTTGATTATACGATTTAAAAAAAATATTATTATTCATCAAAACCTACTTATGCGTAAAAGATGTTCTGTGGTATGGAGATTAAGAGAAAAATAATAAAATAATTTAAATTCTAAATTTAATACTACCGAAAGGGAGTTGAATTTTCAAAAAAAAATGGAAAAATACTTAATTTTCATCATTGATTATACGATTTTAGATTCGAAATCATTGTTATTTTTTTGCAATATAAATAAACAAAAGTGATGATTAATGAGTAGTGAGTAGTATAATGTACATTGCAACACTTATGACTCAGCTCCTCCTCCCCACACCGTCAAATCAGTCCGGTTAAACAACTAGAGCAGTAGGCAATGACTTTGCGTGCTTTCAGAATTCTTCGAAGGGCTAATTCCCTTATGTGATTTCTGTCGTCAGCTAGCATTGATATCAGGACATTTTCTGGATGGCCAAAAAATAAGTTTCTTTTAATAGAAGGGTCTATGGCATACTTCAAATCATTCGAGAAATAATGCGATAGAACGATTGATTGATGCAATTGCTGTGCCTCATAAATTATGGTTTCGTTTTGATCTTGAACCACATAGACGCATAGACTTTTGTAATGAATGTCGTTAATGTCAAAAAAGCCTCGGATGAATTTTCGTGAGCTACATTGAACCTCAGAATTCTGTTCGCGATTCTAAGCCACATTGAGTGGCAAACTTTTCCAGTATTTATCTTCGAGAGACTTTCTCTGCAATGTCAGCAGTTTATGACTTCACAAATTTCCATTAAGTACAATTGATCAGTACTTAAGTCTTTCTTGTTAGTCACTTCACATAACGTTTTTTCGATTGACGTCGATGAAATTACAGATAGCTTCTCGCATCCGGCCAACGATTTTCTTATTTCGCCAGTCAGGCTTCTGGGCCCAGTTGTGGTTTTATCCACGTGCTCGAAAAGATGATGTAGTGGAAGCTCGTTGGCGTGTAACTGGCACACAAACCATTGTAGTGAACGATTCAGGATCAGTTCTATGTTACGTATAATACCTCCTTTGACACCTGTGTTGACAGATGTTCCGTCGAAACCAACTTTGTTACATCTATGTCATTGTCAACGCATGACAAAAAAACTATATATGTTATTTCCAATAATTTGCGCTCTCCCGAAATTTACAGATACGTGGCCGATGTACTCAGAGCCAGGTTCTTTTACTAAGCTTATGTGTTCCTCTATTATGACCTTTCTTCT
Source organism: Araneus ventricosus (assembly GCA_013235015.1). Classification (NCBI taxonomy): domain Eukaryota; kingdom Metazoa; phylum Arthropoda; class Arachnida; order Araneae; family Araneidae; genus Araneus; species Araneus ventricosus. The sequence goes on along the minus strand of BGPR01000717.1, from coordinate 358,381 downwards.
GTTGTCTTCCATTGATAGAGTCTTGTCTTTTCGCCCATCGAAGTATAAACCAAACTGGTCATGGTCATAATCTTTTATGACCTGAGACAATAGAGTTGTTCTTGCCTTTGTTCTCCCACGCCGAATTTTATTTCTGTCAACAACGTTCAAAACATTGCTTTCTGAGATAATGCCCACATCTTGAAGAGCAGCTGACACGATGGCAGCGCCTGCTCGGTCGGAAATGCCAAATCGGTCCAATGTTCTAACTGCAGCTAAAACTTTTTCCACTACAGGTAGTCCTGTGTGCACCCAACCGGCACAGTTGCTGTCATGGCATCAGGCACGGGGACACGGGGCGGCGTTCTGTCACTACAGGTGTGACTGTGGGGAAGAATCCATGAAGTACCACTTCCGACTTATGGAGGCGTGGGAGGATAAAGCAGGAAACAGAAAAAAGATGGGATTGCCTACTGCTCTAGTTGTTTAGCCGGACTGATTTGGCGGTGTGGGGAGGGGGAGCTGAGTCATAAAATGTTGCAATGTACATTATACTACTCACTACTCATTAATCATCTCTTTTGGTTATTTATATTGCAAAAAAACACTTATTTCGAATATAAAATCGTATAATCAATAATTAAAATTAAGTATTTTTCCATTTTTTTGAAAACTCAACCTCCTTCCGGTAGTATTAAATTTATAATTTAATTTTTTTATTATTTTTATCTTAATCTCCATACCATAGAACATCTTTTCCGCATAAGTAGGTTTTGATTAATAATAATATTTTTTTTAAATCGTATAATCAAAATTTAGTATTTTTTCATATTTTTTTTCGAAAATTCAACCCCCTTGCGGCGTTATTAAATTTTGAATTTAAATTTCTTTATTATTTTTCTCTTAATTTCTATACCATAGAACATCTTTTCCGCATAGGTAGGTTTTGATTAATAATAATTTTTTTTAAAAAAAATCGTATAATCAAAATTAGATATTTTTCCATTTTTTTGAAACATTCAACCTCCTTGCGGCGGTTCTTAACCTAAAATTTAATTTTTTATTTTATTTTTCCATTTATCTATATCCCATAGAACATCTTTTCTGTATAGGTAGGATTTGAAATTCTGAAAAAAAAATTTTCGATCCACCCTATTGTACAGTCGTCAACAAAAAAAAAAGGAACACCTCTGTTCCTCAGGTTTATATTATCGCATCTTCACGAAACTAGTATCGATGTTAATGACTTAAAGAGACAAATTTATTCAGATAAAAGAATAGATTAACCGAGTTAAATAACAAAGTTAATTAACTGTTATCTCGTAATTTCTTCATTACGGAATCCGAGATTTTTACATAATTCGATTTGGCAAGTCTTTTTCTGTATGTGAATCAAATTTCATTCTCAAATTCGCATTTCTTCCTGAGATAAAATTAATTTTTGTTTGTTATAAAATCCACCTGAATAGAGCCAACCCACGAAGGACAGTATATTAAGTAAATCTCCGCTTGTTAGAAGCAAAAAAAGGTTTTATTTTGTTTTTCTTCACTGAAATTTTGGGAAATTAACCAAGAATGATTCACATTTATCTGTAATATGAGCATTCTTTATCAAATTCTTAATATTTTAAGAATTATTGAACATTTTATTACTTTTTAAAATATTTCATAACCCTGCCTGACGCCGTAAAGGCATTTGATCCCGCCCTAAAGACATTTCAATAACACCTAGAAGTATTTGTAATTAATGAAATATATGTAGGTTCTGCTGTTTATAAACGAAGTTTCAACTCATTGGTGATTCGAAATGACATTTTAAGCCAATGAATTTATTTAAAAGGAGGCGAAGATTGTTAATAGGATAGACATTTCATTAAACTGAAATTTCGTTCATTAATAATAAAGTTGTTACACGATTGAGATATAGAGTTTGACAATATTTTAATCTAACAAAAGAGTAAGTAAATATTAGGATTTTAAACTACGGAAATAACGGTTAATTTGATGGTATAAATTGTGCTGACGTTATCTGATTGAAAGAATGGCATACGGTGATATTTATGGAGATGAAAAAAATATTTTTCAGGGGGAGAAACTTTTTTTTATTTTCTCATAGACCAAATATACATGACAAAGCATTGTGATCGACAAATAATTTGACATGGAGATTTTAGTGAATCTTCTCGCTTTATATTCCCTTATGCTGTAAAACCACTTTTGGAATTAAGTCCGTATCTCTGTGAACGCTATAACGCAAAAAATGGAATGAATCACGTTTTGGTGGAAATCTGTCCAAAGGATGTTTTTTTGCCTGTCTGTACGATCACGTGTGTGCGGACACGATAACTCAAAAAGGCTAGGTGGATGAAATTTGGTATATGGTTTTTTTTCATGAGACTTGCAGATCTCAGTCAAATTTTAGGCTAGCGTCTATTCCTGGCTTTTCAAACGCGATTTCTCAGAAACGCAGCACGCTATATATATGAAATTTAGTATGTAGTTTTCAACAAAAGCAGTAGTTCTGTTTAGATTTTTGTATTCAATCATTCGATTTTTGTATTCATCCATGAAATGCGTACTAAATTTTATTATACGGCGATGGTTAAGAGAAGCGTATTATGGCAGTATACGGGAAAGTCGTAGACATTTATGCCCACGTATGGATATAAGTTTTTGAGCAATGGATCTCTCCATTCAAACCCGATTACAGACAACACCACCATAGAAAAAAATTATGAATGCATCCACTTAACAGGAATACATCAAATATGAACTATGAATAGGGGAAAGACTCCGAATTTTTTTTAAAGAGTGGGATCAAAATACTAATTTACGAATTGCGAGACAGAAATTTGTAAATCATTTTGACTTTCATTCATAAAAAGGTAGTGTTCATCAGCTTTATTGGAATTGTAAAATGAACCTTCAAATACTCAAATTATTTGATTAATGTTTAAATTTTATTTAAAAAATTCATAAATATGAAATATTTGCAAAAATTGTCATCGATAAATCTTGATAGAAAACAAAGAAAGAAAGAAAGAAAGAAAGACAATTAAGTAAAGTTATTTGTTAAAAATCAAAATTCAAAAATATAATTATTCTTCATTCTTATAAGAAATTCGATTTGAAATTTTATAAATATCACAACAAATGATTTTAAAAATTTTCATTTTTTGAAAAGAAAGAAAAAACCCTTTAATATTTAAGCCTCCTAATCTGAAAAGTAAGAATAATATTCATCTAACCACTATTTTATAAAGCCAGTTAAAGCTCGTGTTTCACGAAGAGATATTATACGGTCCCTCAAAAAGTAGGTGTGACTGGGCGTTATCACTCTTTTGTGCGAATTTTGCAGGTTTTTGTAAATATCTCGAAAACCATATAACCAGACATGCACAAACATTTTGGGTTCCGACATGTTAGTATCTCAGCTTTGTTCTCATGTAAAAATTTTAATTTCTTACAATTCACTTTTTTCTCACCATCATGTTTAAAAATTTGTTAAAAATATTATTTTTCTTCTTTTTTTATAAATTTATTTTATTTTGTATATTACGCTCCTTTAGTGAGCGAAAAAAATTAATAAATATATAATATTTTCCGAAATGTTACTAAAAGATTATATATAAATCATTTTATCAACATTAGATAAGCCATTTTTCAAAAGCATATAACTCTCGAAATTATCTTCAGAACTCAAAAAAAATTTGGGAGGCTAATTTCATGACCAGAAATCCATTCAGGAAAAAAAACTGTATGCTTAATGGGGAAAAATCGAGATAGACGCTAATTAACTATATTTATTAACTGGATTAATCAATTTTTAGATCTCAATAAGCCTGTCCCCTTGAGTCATTAACATCGACACTAGTTTTGTGAAGATGCGATAATGTATACCTGAGTTACATAGGTGTCTCCTTTTTTCGTTGACGACTGAACGACATTTTGTAGAAAATATTGAAAATTCTACGTTAAACAACTTTGAAAGCTATTGAGAAAACTATATTGTAAATTCTACGTTTATCAATGTTGATCAATATAATGCAGATAATATTATGTACACTGTATTTAGCAATATGATACATCGTATTATTATCCATGTTTTTTTACCTGAAATTACCAGACCACGTGGATACGTTTGTACATATCTAGTGTTGTTTCTTTGTCTCAGTTTTAAAAAATATCTGGTTTTTGATAAAATGCCCTAGATCGTTGTCTTTTTAATTTATTTTAACTGAAACAAATAAATGTTTATTTGAAAAACTAACTAGGTATATTTATAAAAAAAAATACTTTTGAAATATTCTCCATTCCAACTTTTACTATACATAGAATATGCCAAAACTTTCTGCTAAAGGAAACTATCAGTTACGAAGAGCAACTTGCATTTCACTGAGAATTATATATTACTTTTTTCTTAATTTTGAAATTTTAACGTTCAAAAACAAAAAAATATCAAATTTAAGCCCTAAAAACAGTCAATGCATGTTGGAAAATAATAGCTTTCTTTTATGTCCCATATTCTTAAAAGTAATTGCTTTTGAACCTTAATTCTACAGTTTATTCCAATTCTTTTAAAATTATATTTCGGTTAGACTAAAAAAGCCGGAGCGTCCGCCAAATTCGAATGTTTCAAGCGATGATTTCTAAAATTTGGCGAAGAATTCACACTGGCAAAATAAGATTTAAACATTGGCGACCTTCTTAAATGTTGACGAAAGTTTTGCAACGGGCCTTGACGGGTTTTATAGTTTAACCGATATTTTAAATATTTTTCTTGACACTGTGTGTGGAAATTTACTGTCTTTTACTAATCCCAAGGCAAAATTTTGCACATTTAAGTTCCTTCCCACATATGATAATATTTTTTGGGTTAATGAAGTTCAATAAGCCGAAGTCAAATCAAGATACCTGATTTATTTAGGTAAGTTTTGTAAAATAGAAATAAAAAACGGTAGGGACATGAACATCATCATGTTACAATATCTGTGACGTTTACTATTTTCTAAAAATTTAAATCGTGAGCAAACAATCTGCTTAACTCTTTGAACCCGGCTGGAATGAGAATTCAAGTGCCTCAAAAACTGGAGACAATTTTCATTCATGAAATCAGAATGAAATCCTCCCTTTCTGTACAGAAATTCCTGCGTGATTAATTCTCAAAAAAGAAAGGAACAAATTTTCTCCTGTAAAATTCACCCAGACGCCCGAAACCGCCTGAGTCAGGCCTGTGTCGAATGAGGCGATTTGAGGCGGAAGAGGGCTCAGAGGGTTAAGCATGAAATGAGTTTGCTATGTTAACAGTCGGAATAAAATCTTATCCAATATAACTTTATTCGCCGCTTTAAATTTGGCTCTGCGCAGTTCGAAATGCTGAATATTAAAATAGCTTATTTTGAAAGAAGGTTTAGAAAAACATATTTCATTTTCTCACATAAATGTCTATTTCATTAAATTCACAATTTTCAGTTTTATCAATCGACAAAAAAACTTATAAATAGGTATACATATAAGGCCAATATTTTTAGAGAACAAGGTAATCGACAAGCCGTTAGTTAATTATATAATTTAAAATATTTATATAATAATTTAATGTATAAATAATTTACGTTTCATTTAACAAAACATATTATGTGTATAAGATGTTACATTTATTTACAATTTTTGTGTGTTATCATTTTATGATCAGTGAAAGACAAGTGTAAATTGTTGGACCTTCGGGACGCATACTCCTCGAAGACTGAATATATAACAATACAAGTTTCCACTGGCCCGAACAGTTCCATATCAATGTGCGAGATTGCAATTTTTATGAAAGACGGTGAGTCGATATTTCTTCTAATTCATATTAGAAGTGATATTTTTTTTGTAAGATCTGTTTGTGAATAAATCGGAAAGTTCACTCGCTCTTAAGGCTCTGTTTACGCAGGGACAGTCGATGGTTGCTAAATGTCTTGTGATATCAAATAAATATTGTCAAAGCTAAAAAGTTCTGCACTAGTCCGCAATCTAACGTCAAGGATGCACACATACACCGGGAAGGCAAAAGGAGATACAGCGTCCAGTCGTTGTAAATTTACATTCTTCTGGCCTTTGTCTCTTGCCTCGTGCGGCATTTACATTAGATTGTCGACTAGCGAAAAACTTGATGCTGATGACAAGATTTTACTGGTAACACGTGATCTATCGCGACCAGCGATTGTCCCATTAAACATACTAAGAACGGTTGCAAGGTCAGAGACTCCCGCATTCTTTAAAAGCAGAATCCTTTTTTATCACACCTTATAGTGCAGAGTTAGGAAGAACAAGCAAAACCAAAGTTCCTCCCGACTGCTCTTAACAGCATGCAACATGGAAATTGTATATATTCATTCAGATGTGTGTAATATCTGTGACTCTTCAATAGCTATGATTTCAGTCAGAAAATGCGTGTGAATCAAATCGCTTTGTGGTTGACCCTTTGCGATTTGATGTAGATACTGACGATTTGATGTAGGCATTTGACACACAAACTCACGCAAGCAGATTCACCGTTACTAAATTTTAAGTAATTTATGAATTTTTTTTAAAGTGCTTCCGTCCATTTTAAAAGTAAGTTTTGTTTAAAGTAGTGTAAAGTGCAACTGTGTGTGGGCAGCAAGCATTTCGACTTTGATGAAATTATCATGCATACGTGTGTGTGTGTGGTTATTAGCACAGGAGGTAGAGTTCTACATACTGTCTCAAAAATATAGACACAAGCGATAAACGTCATTCGTAAAAAAACTGGGAATGAAATAAATATAATGAGTGATGTGTATTTTCTTTCTTTAGTACATATTAATGAAAGTAATTCATCACCATGTAACACCGTTTCATTTCCCTAGTTTCAGTGGCGTACCTCAATAAAATGGCGACCAGGGCAAATTCCAAAACTGCGCCCCCTTATTATTTTTTTTTTTGAAATTTGATCATATTTTTTCAAGAACTTTATGCCTGGAGGTACAAAAAATAGAACTGCAAATAAAGCTAAATAGAATATTTAAAACAACTTTTTATTGATATGATTTACACATTACAAATAACTCCATGATAGTCATTTTATACGGACAGATCTTTAACCTGTAAGGTATCATAAGAATATTAAAAAAAATTATGAAATCTATTCAAAAGTTTACAAAGGATGAAAAAAGGACAAAAATGTATATATTAATTATGATAAATTGTGAAAGCTTTAGGTTGTCCGAAATGTTACAAATTTATTTTCCTGGTTTTATTTCTCTACATAAAAAAAGTATACATTAATTATGATAAATTGTGAAAGATTTAGGGTGTCCGAAATGTAACAAATTTATTTCCCTGGTTTTAACTGAAAAAAGCGTTTATAATATCATAAAAATCAGTTTTTCATTTCATAAATCATTTCACTTTGTAGTGTAACTGAAAATAGCTAAATATTTCTACTCAAAAAAGAGGCGAAAGTTTCAAATAAATATACAAACGCTGCTCTCAGCAAAGTTTCTAGTGGAAAATTAAAAGTAAAATTTAATAAATTTTAGATTCACTCGCTTTAAATTGTGAAAAATTGAAATTAGTAATAATCGCCACTTTGTTAAAATGTCATGCACCTTTATAATTAAATTTTAAAAAACTAAAGATTTTTAACTTCAAAACGGTATAATATAACAATATAATATACAGTTGCAATCTGATAACAAAGTTATAAGTCTGCTTGTTGGAGAGATCAAGATTGTAAATGCGGAAGGTTTCATAGACAAATATACAATTCAAGACTTTTTCAAGTCGATAGCTTGAAAGACGTTTTAAATAAAATTAAAATACAAAAATTAAGAAAAAATTGACTGGAATTTAAATTTGGGAAAATTCTGCAAAATGTTTCGTTTTGAATTTTTATAATTGAAATAAATGGAACTATATATATATATTATCGACAATATATCATAGAGAACTTCTTGATTGGGCATTATTATATCATTTCTTAAAATTAACTATTATCAGGATAATAATCTTTTCTTTCAATCTAGTTCTAATAATAAGTTTGGCAGGACAAGCTTCTGGCTTTTGCAAGATAACATTTAATTTAAAGAGCTTTCGTATTTTCTGCTTCCCTTCCTCAATCTCTTCTTTTTGAAAAAAAGTAATGATACTTTTATGATATTTAATTGACACAAACTTCCAAAGAAATCGATATCCAATCAGTAGGAACCATGCATACCGTAAGGAACCAGGAGAAACCCTCCAGAACTTAATCGATTTTAAACTATTTCCTTATCTCCCACCCCAAAGGGCCTTCCTTTGAAATGATCTTCTTAAGATGAAAGATGAGGTGTTTAGTCATAAAATCTCAGTAACGTAAATACTGTTTGTTATTTTTTCGCATTTTGAGAAGTTTCTGGTTCTAAATAAGACTGTATCCTTTGGATTCTCCTACACTGTGGTCAATCATTTTAATTTTTTAAAATCTTCGGAATAAAAAGTTTGAAGAAGTTTCTTTTAAATACGTTTTAATTGATTCCTTAATTTTGCGACACGGGCTAATTGCGCCCAGGGCACGTGTCATGCCCCACTCCAGTTACACCACTGCTTAGTTTTGAAGTGCTGTGTTATGAAGTGCTTTCAAATTTATCCGTTTCAACATTTTCCTGAGAATTGCTCTTTTTTTTGAATCGTGTTTATAGATATTCCGTTTTTTCAGTTCAGTTTGTGAATTTTTGTTTGAATTCAGAATGTCCCATATTTTTCCTGGATGCCTTACTTAACCCATTAAAGACTGATGTTGCGAAAACGCAACATTGATTTCTGAATTTTTTAAAAGTATGTTCTACGTTTTGTATGTCCGAAGTAGTATTTTTATTTGATTCTCTATAGTTTAATTGTTAGTAATAATTTTTTTGTTTCCACATCAGTTGAATTTTAACACCTGGAAAAAAATTATTTTTTTTCTGGTGTTTTGAAAGCGGAAAAAAAGACTACTTTCAAATAATAATTGTAGATGGCAGCACGTGCCGAATTTCAATTTGATTCACATTTCTAAATATTTTTTTTTAATATCGTTTTGGACTGATGTTACGAAGACGTAACATTTTATAACTCTTATGAAGATAAATTTAATTTTATGGAAACAACTTAAATGTGTTCTTAATGCTGTAAGAAATATACAACTATCCGGTGCATTTCAGATAAAGTAAACATGGGTTAAGGCTTACAGGGATAATTTTTCTATACCTTTTTCTTCTTATATTATTTGTCCCTTTTTTGCAAAGTTCTATAAATAATCCATAATATCGCTTTAAAATCTCAAAAATGAGTTTCAGATTTTGCCCTTAGAAATCTAAAATTCATATTAGCACCTCCTTTTAAATCTCTTTATCTCTCGGCATTTCCAAGAAAATATAAATACTATTTAGTAATTTTAGAAGAAGCTAAAAAATTATTTTTAAGCTACAAATGTGGCAAAAATATGACGATACTTATCCAGAAGAGCTGTTAATAAATAGACGTTAGTAAGGAATGATGTTTTTTAATAGCAAATAATATATAAAAAATATTTTTTGATTTAAAATATGGCAATGTCTGTCTTTATGTTACAGCCAATCTTTAATTTTTTAAAATTTTTATATCATTTATTATTATTCTCTTAAGATTTTCATTATAAATTAAAATAAATTAATGAATAAAAACAAACTGAATCACTTCTAAAAAAGGTGTATGAGGAGGATATCTTAATACTGGTTCTAAGTAACCATTAAACGCCCTGCTAGTAATATATGCATCAGAAATAGAGAACCGTTTGTTAAATTCAGCAAATAAAATAAAAAAATTTAAACTTATTTCTCTTCTATTGCAAAACGGATATTACCTAAATATAACAATCATATCTTACAGAAACAACTATAATGAAGGCAACAGTAGGCAGAAAGCTATGAGGTGTTTCATTAGGTGCCAAAATTCGTCATTAAGTAGATACAATGTGAAATGAATCGCAAATTCTTGTGAACTTATGGGATAATGTCAAATTTTCGGATTAGCGACAATTGGAGTTCCGTTAGTTTCCCATTTAGGTTGTTATTATTTTGGCGATAATTCGCTAGAATTTGTAAGTTTTTTTGTTTGGAGTTCCATTTACCGAAAAGTACCGCATTAGTTATTTAATTTTAAACTCCAAATATTCGAAATTCTGGATAGTGAATATTTTTCAGGCTTTGAAGAATGTGAAGGCCGAAGCAAATATATAAAAGTCTACTAACTGGTTTTACTGGATTACCAGAAGTATCAGTAGCTGATGGGTATATATATGGTTGTCTGTAAGATTTTAAGTTATTTTTCCAGAATAATATGTCCTTCTATAGTTGATTGAAGTTCGATAAAGGAAATGTACAAGTTCGTACTTTTTAAGCTTCCTTACGTAATTTGTACGGAACCTAAGTCTGAACATTCAGGATCATGGCAAAACTGGTAGTCATTGACTATTGGTTTTGCTGTGGAGTGCGAGAAACCGGTTCGAACCGGGGCGGAGAATTCCAATCGGTTCCGATATCTACTGCACTACTCTATTTGGACTTCCGGGTCATAAAGCAACGCAGTCCGGAGTAAATACGTGTGAGTGTGCGGGTAGGAAAACTTGGTGTGCTTGGGTCACGAACAATGGCGGCTCGTCCATTAGGGCTGCAGAGCTGCAGCACCCCCTGAAATTATTTTTTAAACTTGTATGTTTCGTTTTGAATCTCATTTGCTTACTTTTCCACTCTCAGAGTTCAATGACTTATGAAAATGCAAGAAAAGTAATAAAAAATTGAAAAAAAGGCACAAAATGAATAAAAACGAAGAGAGACGCAGGTCTGAGCTGCAAAATAATCTCTCCCCCCCCCTCGAAATCCTTTCACTGAGCAGAAAATACGGAGTGACAAAACAACTATTTCTTCCTTTAGCTTAGACGGGCTATGGGCTGAAAGTCAACACAGCTCTGGCTGGCACGAAGCCAACTGAACGAATGAAAGATGCTCTTTTTAATATATTTTTCTTTTTTTCCCTCACTCTCACACGAGTTGCAATATCATTGGCTGTTTATGAGTTTCGGTTCCTGTTGCGACGATAGATTCAAGGAAATAATACTATTCTAAAATTATGAAATATTTAGAGTTATTTCAGTAAAAAATATATTTAATATGTTTTAGCTTAAAAATAAATTTTCTGTGTATGAGTTATTCGATATTTGTTTTTGAAGGAGTGTTATCGAGTGAACTGGCAAGGAGGGAAGTGTATATGTGGAGTCCGATTATTATTATTATTTTCGTCAGAGGAATTAAAAAATTTGGCCTACTTGGAGATAAAGTAGCTTTTAAAATTATATTCTCTTGATAAACATTTTTTTAGCTCTCCTCGTTCCTAAGCTCACGAATCGCCACTGGTCACGAAGGAATTGATTAAGGCCTGAGTCGGTGATCTGGGTGAATAGTAATGGATGGATTTGAGTTGCGACGAGTGTTCGTGAACGACCCGACTGAGATGATAAGCTTGGAAATGGAGTGGAAAACGACTTCTCCGTTTCTTTCGATTGGTGATGCCGTTATTGACCGACTTGACAGTTACACATATAGATAACGCCGAGTTACGCTTGTCATATGACAGTGACATCATTCATCGCCCTTTATCCAACCCTGTTTTTTTCTTTCTTTGCAGATGAATGGTGTGAGCATCCGCCAGAGAACTCCGTTCCCAACGGCCAGCTGGAAGTGAGTCATAGCAAAGCAGTTCTTCATTGCAACGAAGGTTTCAGGGAGAAAGACGGCAGAGATGTCTATGCAACCTGCGGGAACGACAAATGGTCATTTCTGAGTTTGCAGTGCGTAGGTCAAAATGGTAAAGCTATTTCATGCTATTGTACTCCCTTTATAGGACAGGAATTTTAAAAATATTGACGAATCTTTGTGTTATCATTCCAATCTCTTTCCACGGAACTATTCGTTCTCATATAATAGAAAGTATTGTTATCGAAAAAATATTAATTCGACAACGAATTTGTTACTTCTGATTAGTCTAATTCGGGCAAGACTATTTTCTTCAGTACTTTCTGTTTCTCTGTCTGTGAGCTAGAAAAATAGGGAACTAGTAAAGGAAACTAGCAAGAACGAAGGAATTTGATACGTCGTCTTCAGACTAAATTTTATGAACTTCCCTCAATTTTTTGATAAAATCTATGAAAATGAAACTCCATCCGTCTATGTATGCGTGAACATGATAATTTAAAACCACAACTAACTAGATTGATTAAATTTTTCATGTAGTGTTATCACTAGAACTGTGGAGATCCTTATTGACAGCTATGAAACCTGGTCGGCATCTATTTCCCATGAGGCAGCTCACCTAGTGTACAAACCTTCACTGCAGCTTCTTCTACCTTTTATGCTTCAGTACTATGAATATTGTATTTTCTTCCTGATTGTTAGTATAATTGTAACTGTTATTGTTCGTAATGTGTTCGTCTTTCGTTAATAAATTGTATTGTTTTAGATAGCTTGCGTGTTTCATATAACCAATAAAGCTACTGTGGGGACCTGGAGTTTTTAGAACCTGCGATTTCTTTCTCACCAGCTACAGTCTTTCTGCCAGTTTCTTTAACTTTTTAACCGTGTTCACAGTCAAGTTCTCCATGGATATGATAATTCCGTAGATGTTTTGGGCTATATTTCTTCCTTAGCCTTTCTCCTAACTTCTCCTGTTTATTGTTCTCCTGCTCTCCATTCTTCATATTGTTTAAACTCGAGAGAGATTCAACTCCTGAAGTGGGTTTATTGTATTCATTTCTTTCTGGAACGGCGACCCAGATCTGTGGTTTCTGTAACTCGAATCTCAGTTTGTAACTGTGTGAATCTCTCAAGACAACACTAAATTTCATTGTGTAGTTCCTGTTTTAGATTGAGAAGCTTTGACTTGCGTTAGCAACTTAATTCTTTCTCCTCCTTCTGATAATTCATACACACAATTTAAAGGTATGATTATTAGCCAATATACAGATTCGGAAAATGTTAGGCTTAAAGCATCTTTATAGGATTTGCAGTTAGGAGATAAAACACCTTCACAACTTTTAATAAAAATGAAGGAATTGAAAAATGGTCGTGTAACCGATGAAGTTATAAAAACACTTTTTTTTTGTAGAGGTGACTGTAGGTCCGTCAAGTTATGATGCAAATAATCCACTCGACGGCTATAAAACACAGCATCTCTATTAACAGAAACTAAAGTTACGTCGCCGTCTAAAACAAAACAAGGAAAGATTCGAAACTGCATTTCTGCACAGCTACGCATTTATTAGTAATCACATTAACTCAATCCTGTCAGTTCAATTCCTTCTGTTCAATTCTGTCTGAAGTCTTCACCGCAGCGACACAGGGCTCCACTACGCAGTCTGTAAGACGATTAAATGGAAAACATCACTCGGAAAAGCTAGATTTCCGCAAGCTGGAAAGTAGGTTTCAGTCTGTCGATGCTACCGCCTGCTGACGAGATCTTACTTGAATGGTAAAATGCTTCAAAGCTCTAGAAAGAACAAAATGAGGTCCACTATAGGGAAAAACCATAGACTTAGTAAGCCTATCCTGTCGAAGAAAAACATAAGAGCAGTTATTAAGTTCTTTATGCACAAAAACTTTCCCTTTGCTATGTTGCGACACCGGAATTGGTCTTAAAGATGACATCCGCTGTTGCAAAGATGCAAGGAAATCGTTAGTTGATAAAGCTTTTTTGGCACTATAAAAATTCTCCGGGAAAAGTTATAGGAGTACCATATAGCATCTACGAAACTGAACAGTTTAACGGTTCTTTCACAGATGCTCGTATCCCTAATAAAATAGAATGCAATACAAATGTCCATCTTTCAGTTGCATGTGCCCGAATCGCAGAAGTTAACTGACGGTGAAGTCTTTCTACTGAACCATTTGCCTGGGGATGGTAAGGTGTTTTATGAACCACCTTCACACCAAGTAATTGATAAAATTTACGAAATAGCCGGATCTCGAACTGTCTCCCCTGATCAGAAGTAAGCCTCTCAGGAACTCCAAAGCTAGCTATCTAGTTTGTATAGAACTCAAATGCAACTGTCTCAGCTTTAATATCCTTAAGAGGAATGGCTTCAGGTTAGCGTGAAAATCTGTCCACACATGTGAGAGCATATGTATAACCTCGAGATGGAGGAAGTGGTCCTACCATATCAATATGAACATGATCAAATCGATGATGTGGAACAGAATACGTCCCAAGAGGACTTACAGTACGGTGCTGAATTTTACCTCGCTGACAAGATATTCAACAAGTCCATTCAGCAACATGTTTCTTGTATCCTGGCCAAAGTAAACGATCTCCAACCAACTTGACTGTAGCCTTTACTCCCTGCTGAGATAAGTTATGAAGAGTCTCCAAAATCCGTCGGCGAAACTCCTTCGGAACAGATGGACGACATCTTCCAGTCGATACATCACAGAACAGTTCAGTGTCCATTCCTGGAACTTTAAGAAATTGAAATTTTAAAGAATTAGTACAAGGTTTTAACAGTTGAAACTCCTCGTCGACATTTGAGTTTTAGCAAACTCTTTATATAATCAATTGGCGAGGACATTTCAATCTCTGAAATTCGGGACAAACTATCGGATACCACGTTAAGTGAACCCGCAATGTGCCGTATATCCGTCGAAAACTGACTGATCCAGTCAAGATGCCGAATCTGACGTGGAGAACATATTCATGTTTTTCAGTGAAGGTATAAATCAAAGGCTTTTGATCAATATAGATTGTAAAATTACGGCCTTCTAACATATAAGAAAAATGTCGAACGGATACATAAACTGATAATTACTCAGGGACATGTATGCTATATCGCTGCTCGGCCAGAGTAATCTTCTATGAAAAAGATGCTAAAGGTTTCCATTCACTATTTTCTTCCTGTGTGACTTAGGACAGAATCTAAAGCACAATCTGAAGCATCGCACGCCAGAGATAACCGCACATCTGGCGACGGATATACTAAAAGAGTTGACATAGCAAGACTACATTTAAAACTTTCAAAAGCGAGTTTTTCCTCCTCTGTCCAATTTATTGGGAGGGTATCATTTTTCTTTGCACCTTTTAGTTAATCTGACAACAGAGATTGCTCATGCGCCGCATTCTTAAGGAATCGCCGATAAAAATTTAAGAGAGCCAAAAATCGACGAAAGTCTTTAATATTTTAGGCTGCTGAAATTCATTAATAGCTTTAACTCCATCAGGTAATGGTTGGATTCCTTTTTCGGAAATTAAGTAACAAAGAAATTTAACAGATAGCTGGCCAAAAACGCATTTTCCACATTAATTACAAGGCCATACTTCTGAAACCTACGGAAAACCTCTTCCAAATGTTTTAAATATTCACTTTCATCTGTAGACACAATCAGAACGTCATCGAGATATACAAAACGAGTCCAAATCTCCGACGATCTTGTACATAAACCACTGAAAAGTCAGGGCGGCATTGCACAATCCAAAAGGCATAAAAAGGAATTCAAACAATCCGAAAGGGGTTATCACTACTGTCTTAGGAACATCAGCAGCTGCAACGGGTATCTGATGGTACACTCTAACAAGATAAATAGTTGAAAAATTCTTTTTATTAAAAAAATTATGACAGAGTCATGTACGTGAGGAATTGGAAATCTGTCTGGTATAGTTTCAGTATTTAAACGCCTATAATCTTCACATGGCCTCCAATCATCTTTTTCGGGAACCATGTGAAGAGGGCTTGCCTGCCCATCAGACCATGTACTGAAATTCACGTTTGGCCGTCTGTAGCCTTTCAGGACCCAATATCCGAGCTTTAGAGAATACAGGAGGGCCACGTGTTTTAATATGGTGCTCAGTGTTATGCTTTACTTGAGCAGCTGGTTTGGGTTGACTCGTCGTAGTAATATCGAAGAATTTCAGAAGTAACTTTACATATGGAAAATCTCCCTGTACGGTAGCCACATACATAGATTTCTTAGCAGAAATAGGTTTTTCATGCCCAACAGCACTGGTTACATCCAATAGTTTCTTACACTTGATATCTACTAACAAATTGTAGCGTTCAAGAGAGTCAGCTCCCAATATTAGTTTTGAAACCGATGTAAGAATGAAAAGTCACTGAAACTTCCATTTTAATCCTAAATTCAAAGTGATTAACTTAGCACCGAATGTGTTGGTTTTAGTTCCGTTAGCTGCATATAATACAAACTTTGAAGGAACAATTTTACTCCCCGAAATTGGTAAAACGCTAACTGCTGAACCCGTGTCAAGCAAAAATTCACGACCAGTAATCTTATCATAAACAGACAAACGCTTAACCAACCCCTTTTTCCGTCAGCGCCGAAACAGAAGACTTTATTAGTTTCCGAATTAAAAGTGCATGGCTGTTCGCATATTTTTGCCCTTTTCCGAAACATAAAATGCCACCAACAATATTTGCGTTTGTTAGAACCTTGAATCTCAGTGTTTCCCCGCGAGAGTGATCTACGCCGACCTTCTATTCTCGAAAGTCTATTTTCAATAACTGCCAAATGATTTTCTAACTTACTTACATCTGAAGATTGAAAATTAGCAGACACAGGCGTCACTAAATCATGTTTCAAAATTTCGAAAACACTGTCTGCCATTTTAGATAAAGCTTGCATATTATCACTACTTGCAGACAAAATTTGCTGTATTTGAACAGGTAATATTTGCTTCCATAAACTCTTGAATAACTAAGGTGAAATCCCATCAAAAGCTAAATTTTTCAGTTCATAAAGAAGCCTCGAGGGCTTTTTATCACCCAATTCCATACCTGAAAGTAGTCTTTTTAACCTCACAGATTCAGAGTCGGCATTTTGAGCAATTAACCTAGTTTTATGGCTGTTATAAAAATCAGTCTCAGGCGGATTAAGTACAAGATCAGAAACGCAAGTTAAATCATCACTGTTCAGAGCTGCTATGACATAGTGAAACTTGGTAGAATCTACCGAAATATTCCTCAAAGTAAACTGAGATTAAAGTTGAGCGAACCAGAACTCTGGTTTGTCACTCCAAAAAGCTGGCGTTTTAATAGCAGATGCTCCTGCGGAAGAATTTTTACCCTCGCTAAGCTTAGTATAATCGGGATTCGGCATATCGACCAGATCGGAAAGTTAAGACGAAAAAGACACTTACCAGGGTCACCACTTGTAGGTCCGTCAAATTATGACGCAAATAATCCACTCGACGGCTATAAAACACAACATCTTTATTAACATAAACTAAAGTTACGTCGGCGTCTAAAACGAAACAAGGAAAGATTCGAAACTTCAGCTACACAGCTGCGCATCTATTAGTAGTCATATTAACTTGATCCTGCCAGTTCAGTTCCATGTCTGAAGTCTTGACCGCTCTTTCCATGCAACAAATTTTGTCTCCATGCGCGAGAGGAAGGTTTGGATTAGACAGCCGAAATTGCAGATAAAATTGGCGAAACAGTCATCTGGCTAGTGCATCTGTCATCGGAGAGGTGTTAACAAGACCATCTTTGAGTATGCTTGAAGATAAAGTTGAGGAATTGACCAACCAGGTTCAAAGTTTTTCTAGAGAATTATCCCTGCAAAAAAAGCCACAGTAGGAGTTCAAAATCTCGTTCTCGAACATATTCTCCCGCACACACCAATATTAAAAAATGCTGGTATCATACGCGTTTTGCAGATAAGGCTAGAAAATGCGTGGGACCATCTTCTTTCTCGGAAAACTTCAAAAATCGTCAGACGTAGCGGCCGCTGACGATGGTAAGCGATTCAGCCGCTTATTTGCTTATAGCCGCAATTTTAAACTTCAGCTGAAAGATAGGATTATAAGCCGATATCCGGACACCGAAAACGCTAGACTCAAAGCATTATTGCAGGATTTGCAGCTAGGGGATAATACTCCTTTACAGCAGCGTATGCAAATGAAAGAAATAAATAATGGTCGCGTTTTTCAGGAAGTTTAGGAAACACTTTTTTTTCAGAGGTTACCTCTTTTCATGCAACCAATTTTGTCTGTTTGCGAGGATGGTTTGGATAATTCAGCCAAAATTGCATATAAAATCGGTGAAACAATGGCTAGCACTTCTGCCTGAGAGGTGGTAGCAGCCCCTTCTTTGAGAATGCTTGACGCTAAAGTTTGGGAACTGTCCAAACAGTTTAGCGTTTGTCTAGGAACTTATCCCGGCATCTAGGTCATCGTAGGAGTTCAAAATCTCGTTCGCGAACGCGTTCTTTAACAGTCTATTAAAAAAGTGCTGGTATCATGCACATTTTCCCAAAAAAGCTAGCAAATGCGTGGAACAGTGTTCTCTTTCGAGAAGCTTCACTAATTGTCAGACATAGTGGCGGCTGGCGATGCTAAAGGATTTACCCGCTTATTTGTTTACAACAGCAATTCTAAACTTAAACTTTTGATAGATAACGGCGCGGCTTGTTTTGTTTTCACACTATCTTCTGCAAACCTAAATAAACATGTGCCAGATACGAACTGTATTTTATACGCTGCTAACTCTTCGGTCATTTAACTTACAAGATTAAGAATTTAACATTGGATCTCGGTCTCATATTATCATTTTATTGGAGTTTTGTTTTGCAGATATCTTAAGACCAATTTGGGTTCAGATTTCTTAGAAAGATTTGAATTACTCGTTGAAATAAAAAGTCGTAGACTTATTTTTTCTTAAGGTGAACGGTAACACTTGTGTAGGTCCGTCAATTGGATTAACGACTGTTGTGGCAGTCTCCCCATATCGTATTTTGCTTTAAGAGTCTCCAAATATTACTAAACCATCTCTCAACTTATTGCCCGTTCATCATTCCACGAATCCATTCCCTGCATTCTCATTACAACTCTCCACTATGCAGTAAGCCAAGGGGACTTTCCCCTGCAAAAATAAAAGCACGGGAAACAGAGTATAAACCCTTACTAGAACAAAGCATTATGCGTCCATCTAAAATCCTATGGGCTAACCCAATTCGCCTTTTGGCGAAAAAGGAAATATCCTTTGTCCCATATCCAAGATTTTTCTTTTGTTTATATTGTAGACTCCATACTCATATTTCTTTCCTTTTTACAGTTTTTGTTTGTATATGGTTTTATATGATACTACCCTTTGTTTCTTGTATATTATCCCAAATTTTTAGATTTGTACTTTTGTAACCTTTTCCATCTCTCTGCTTTCGCCATTATTTGCTAGACAGTTAAGGAGCGTCTACCGATGTCTCTTCCACTTCATGTCCGCCACACTGTTTAAATAACCAAAAGGTTATAGGCGCAGGGACATGAAGTGGTGTTCTGTTCTATGGATCTAAATGGCAAAACGATTTTTTCTAAATTTGACTTGTCAATCGAAAATTAGATCTCAGTCAATCGAATCGATATCGAGAAACGACTGTAACCACACCTATTGGTCTTTTTGAATATAATAGAATGCCTTTTGGTCTAAGGAATTCTGGTCAAACGTTTCAACGTTTTATGGATGAAGTTCTACGTGATTTAAAATGTTATGTATATCTGGATGGCATACTCGTTGGTTCTAAAGATTTTTCCATAAGCTTACACTTGCAATACTTTCATAATTATTCGCTGACAAACAAGGTTTGCATAGGAAGCCTGGAAGGATTGGATAGTTACCCTTCTGGGAAAAGAGACTCTAGTAATAATTAAAGGGTTTGTTTATCTTTAAAAATTAAATAATCTAATGAATAAATTAAAACCGTCTAAGAAATCGTTAGCTAGAGATAAATTTAGGAAAATTAGAGAAAAATCCGATCACATCGCTACAAAAATTAAACACTCCTCCGCCATTTTCGCGTGCCTAGATCGCTTACAAATCCTGAAAACCAAATCAGCACGTGAGTTTTCCAGGAATACTTCTGCCTTGTTCGACACACATCCTACGAAAACGCCTGGCCTTTTCGACAATATTCAGACGGATATCGGGTATGTGTAAGCAATACTCGACTGCTAAGAACGCATTTCAGACTGCGAAAAGCTTACAAAAAATAGGATGTTTGCATCTGGTCTAAAGAGCGTATTTGAAGGAAAATATCTAGGCGCAAACGACTATAATAAAATGCTTAATCGAGGGAGGAGTTGCATGCATGCGTATGACCTAAATAGCATGAAATAGCTGTTTTACCGTAATGCATCATTTTAGAGATTTTATGCGATCCAGTTGTTGGCAAGGTGAGTCCTTCAGAGGGAGAGTGGGAGAATGATGGCAAATCCAGTGAATTTTCCGTAGGAGCGGAAAGGACGTTGAAATGCAAACCAGGATACTATAGTGAGGGGGAGCCAATCACAATGACTTGCCTCGAAAATGGAACTTGGACAAGAACATCGGCAACCTGTCAAAGTAAGTTGCTTTTGACCTAACACTTTTATTTCATATACTTCTTATTGTGCTAGACATTTTAAATTTTGTACATTTACGTATTCTCGATTTGACTCATTGCCATTGGTTTCTCCTGGTGATAGATATTTTCTTTCTTTCCGCTAGTTACAGTGATAGACTGTCGAACTTTCTTGTGTGACAAAATACCGTCCGATTTGAATCGCTAATAACTACGAGACTAATAATGCGAAAAGAATGGTTGACTCCACAACGGATAGATCATATCTGTAAGAGTTTTTCGCATAGTTATTTATTTCCTGTGACGTCATCGTACCAATGTAGGCACATGCGCGTGATTGTTATGAATTAGCTTTATGTAAGGTTATAAATAAGTGTGGCGTAGAAACTTGTTTAGCTAGGAGGTTGTTTCTGGTCTCATTTTAAAGAGCTTGAGGAGTATTACTAGGACCCAAAGTGAGACAATAAAAATAGTTATTAGAATATAAGTAAAAATCGGTTATTAGAATATAAGTAAAAATGTTTTACTGCGCATACGCGAAATGTAGTTATATATACTGTCAACAGATGGCGCCATCAAAAGCTACTCTAAATAAAACATAAGAAAGGTGCAGTTCGGGTCAGGCCGTAGATTTTTCGTGAAAACGTCGGGATAAAATCTTGAAACAAGTAATTCATATTAATATGTAACTTAATTATCAATCACATTAATATAATATTTACACAGAGTAGTAAAATGGTTATAGAATAGATAAATCACAAGTTTATCGCATGTAGCAAGTGTCTGTGGAAGCTTGTGATTTATCTTTTCTGTAACCATTATACTACTCTGTGTAAATATTGTATTAAAGAGTTGGTTAATAAAATTACATATTAATACGAAATAGTTGTTTTAAGATTTTATCCCGACGTTTTCACGAAAAATATACAGCGCAGACCCGAACTGCGCCTTTCTTGTGTTTTACCCTTACTAATACCTTCAAACCTTTTACGTATGCCCGATTGTGGAATGATGACTTTTGAAATAATTCGAAACTGAATTTTTTTCTTTCTTGTCCGGAAAGAGCTTTATCTCATAGAATGGATTTTATTTCTTGTTGCATAACTACGTTCAATTGATTATTAAGGTATGTGACTACCCTAAATTCCTCGTTTTACAGAAAATTTTCGAAATTTGTTTTATTTGTTTATTTTGTAGTCCATACATTTAGGTATCTAAAAATGCTTTATTTTTGTTTCTGCTATAATTACAAATAAAGTTATAGCATAAATAATAACCGGAAGTGACAATTCTGATACCGGAAGTGGCAATTAAAAGAGCCTTAAAAATACAAACAATTAGTTTGAACAACTATATTTAAATTCTCAAGCAATATATTGTCTAAAAACATAGATTTAAGATTCCATTTCTTATTTTTATCGTTTTATTGGTTTTTGGCGACGCTTTTTTAAAAAAATACAACACAACAGTAATTACAACAATAAAAATTACTTTTTGGCGCTCAAATTGCTGTTTTATAATTTAATTCCATTTATTTTGAACTGTTACCTGTTCTCATGTGTTTTGAAATGTAAATTTATCCATAGATGCTTAAAAATTACATGAAAATTGACAAAAAGCTAATTCAGATATCGAGACGCCACTAACTACCTACTATACAAAATTATTCAGAAAAAATCTGAAAAGCTGAAAGAACACAAAAGTCGTTTAAAATCAAGTAAAAGAGGGTTTGACTTGTAAATATGGCGAGTTTTAAGATTCTAAGATGTGTACAAAATTTTTTGTACTCTATGAAAATCTTTAAAAGCGTTTTCTGAGAAATTGTAATTTTCGATATTTTTCTACGCGGCAAACATAATTTTGGAAAATGTTTTTAAAATATTAAAATGAAATTTGGCCAAAATGTTTTATTTGTTTCTAGCTATGTTATGAACTAGAATCTAAGCTCTCTGCCTATATTTATTTATTTTATTGACTTTTTAGTGAGAAAAATCGATGATTTTTTTAAAAAAATTAGAGTTTGTTCGCAAAGTTTGGAATATCTCCAACACCTTTCGAGGTATTAAAAATATCCTAGTTCATAACACAGATAAGCATGTTAGCTATATACTGTGCAAATATTGATGAAATATATTCAATACAACTTCTTATAGGAGGTTTGGCGTAAGTGCAAATTTTCACTAAAATTTTGCTAAAAATTGCCTATAATTTGAAAGCGAATGAAATTTCCAATGAAATTGCATTGGAATTCTCAGTTTTATAACTCATTATAATTAAAAACATGAATGTTTCATTAAAAATTTAAAAATTTGAAAAAAAGTGCTCCGAATGTAGTCACATACCTTAATTTGACGTGAATTGAAATCATTTTATTTGTGAGTTGTATTACTGTCTCATTTTGATACCATAGCTGCGTTTTAATTTATGTCTCTATTTATATACTTTTGTATCTTCAACGTATTTCCTTTCCCGTCAATAAATTCACGACATTATTATCCCCCCCCCCAGTGCGGGAACGCAGTAAAATAACGATACTATACCCTATTAGCACAAGATATTGTGCGATATATCTACGACGTTCTCCAGTATTCTGAATGCCGTACAATATCGTGAAGATATCGTAACAATATTGTACAGCGTCTTGTGCTTTTAGGGATATATAAATAACTGTTAACCTTATTATATTAAAACATGATTAAATAGCAGTACGATTTCGATACACAGATATACATGGGGCTAAATATTAATTAATGCTAAATGCTGCAAAAAGTATTGAAATCTATATATGCAGGATCAATCTGAAATTTTTCTACTATATATATGTAAAAATAATAATAATATTTAATAATAAATTAAAAGAATCATGAGAAATAAAGCATGCATAATGCAGAAGTAAACAAACTCTTACAAATCACCAGTTAAAATAAAACGCAATAAATACTGAAGTAAATACTTGAAACGCGAATAAGAAACAAATGCATGAAAAACAATATTAATAAAAATACTTAAAGGCGTTCAAAGAAAAATAATGATCAAAAACAATAAAAAATAATACTGCATGACCCGTTATGTACTAATACAAAGGGCTGACTATTGACTAACTGAATCATAACCTTCTCTATAGAATGCAAAATATCAAAAACACCAAAAATGCATAAAAGTAAAATGACACTAAAGAAAATGAAATATTGATAATGCGGATTCAAATAATTGGAATTCCAATAATTTTAATTGCCTTTTCGGCTAAGAAACTTTATGTAGTTGTAACAATAATAACAAAAGTGCTTAAAGATGATAAAAAAGAATAATAAAAAATAATAATAATAGTAAAAATAAATAAAAAAAATAATAAAAAACAATTAAAAATAAATAAATAAATAATAAAAAAACAATTAAAAATAAATAAATAAATAATAAAAAACAATTAAAAATAATAATATTGCATGACCTCGTTTTGGATATTGACAAACTCAGTTCGACTAATTGCTACTAACTGGATATTGACGAACTATTGAAGACAAAAACGAAAAACGACGCTAAAAATGCATAAAATTAAATTTGCACTAAGAAAATAAGATTAAAAATGCAGGATTCAAATAATTGGAATTTCAATAATGTTAACTGCCTGTTGGACTGCGGAACAACATGTAGTTGTTAAGCCTTAATTTGCTAATACCTAATGTCGTCAAAATATTTTTAAAAAATTAGTGTAGAAATTAATACACTTAAGTAAATAATACTTCATAAGTGATGGAATTAATCTGGAATATATATATATATATAACAAATACGAAACAAACATAGCAGAAATGTAAAAGCAACATATATAAAATAAACATTCAAAAAACAAAATGTCAAGAAAACAATCTGCGGTAAGAAAAAGCCGAAAGTGGAATGTATATACAAAAGGGGATGATAAAATAAAGTAGAAAAATATAACACAAACGCAACGAATGCGCAAAAATGCTGCAATTCAAGAAGATTTGTGGAGAATATATCAATATCATGAAAGTCAAAAAATATTAAAATAAAATGGAGAGACTGTAGTAAATCGGTAAAAGCGTATAGATGCTCATCAGGGAAAGTAAAATCTATACGAACCGTTAAAATTAGTGACTTTTTGTCCTCCCTGACAAGGCAGCCGGCAACTACGCATTAATTTGCAAGAAATTTTATCTTGAACTATTAGATACGGAACTAAAGTCTTCAGAAACCTTTAAACAGTGTAAATCCAATATCATCACTATTAAGAAAAAAATCTTAGCCTTAAACAAAAAAATTGGATGCCACAATGTAAACAACAACCTTCCGTATATTGTCATCTATCCTAAGTTCCATAAACAGCCTATTAAATTTAGATACATTACTTGCGGTACGAACACCTATATGTATAAACCTGGAATAATCTTCTCCAAATATCTGAACATTATCCTCAAGTTTATTGAAGACGAAAATTTTACCTGGATAATTAAAAACAATAATAAAGTTATCGAATTCCTTAAAAATAATAAAATAGATACAATAGAAACCTATGATTTTCAAGACCTCTTCACAAGCATCCCATTAGATAAACTACAAGAAGTCTTAATGAACTATTTCTACGACCTAAAAAACTTACTTAACATCCCAATAACATTGTGGAAAGATCTTACAAATTACTGCATTTACAATAACTTTATTTTCAACGGGGAAAATATCTTTCAGCAAATTAAAGGCATCCCACAAGGGACCAACTATTCTTCTCTTCTTGCCAATTTATTTCTACACTTTTTTGAACGGAATATCGCTATTAATTCGAATTCAGTCTTTAGATTCATTGATGACCTCATTATTTTTAACCATAAAGATTTCAATACAACTAAAAATACTCTATATCCAAATGAACTTAAATTAATACAAACCAATAGCTATCAAGATCCAGTTATTTTTCTGGACTTAATTATTGATAATCAAAATACTTTAAAAATTGATATTTATGACAAAACAAACGAGTTTAAATTCAATGTCAATAGATATATTTTTTGGAACTCTAATATTTCTTCTAAAATCTACAAAAACACTATCATTAATCAACTCATAAGAATTAACAAAACCTGCAGCGATAAAAATTCAATCAAGAAACAAATTCAACACCTTATAAATAACCTTAATAGTAATGAAATTCCTACCTCCTTCTACGAACCTTTAATTAATGGCTTTAAGATGTAAGTACAGGATTGCATATTAGATCTATGCTGGCGCAGTTCTAATACTGTGGTAGGGTCTCTCAAGCCAGACAGGTCTAATGTGATTACCTCGAAAACGCTTCTTTAAGTCGTTTATTAACGGATTTCAAATTCAAAGATTATTTAACACTTACCGTTTCCACCTTAATTTTTAACTACACTAGTTACACTATTTTTTAAATACACTCATTTCCTTTCCTTTCTTCTCATCTTTCATTAATTTTATTTACACCTTAATTTTTAAATACACTCCTTTCCTTTTTATTTACACCTTAATTTTTAAACACACTCCTTTCCTTTTTATCATCATCCCTTAATTTTTATATACACCTTATATTACACATTAATTTTTAAATACACTCCTTTCTTTTTTTCGTCATTTCTTTAATCTTCATCGTTTCCTCAAAGTAGTTCGCTTTCATCCTTTTTTTCCATCGATTTCCTAATCTTCATCGAAACTCCCCCAACCTCAGAAGTAACTTGATATCTTCGTAAACATCCGGTCACTACATGACGCGTTCAGTTATTCCCTTTGTCGCGTCTCCCGTTGGTAG
Organism: Araneus ventricosus; assembly: GCA_013235015.1. Classification (NCBI taxonomy): domain Eukaryota; kingdom Metazoa; phylum Arthropoda; class Arachnida; order Araneae; family Araneidae; genus Araneus; species Araneus ventricosus. The sequence goes on along the minus strand of BGPR01000717.1, from coordinate 332,236 downwards.
CATCTCTCAGTTTTAGGTTAGTAATTTCATTTCTTTTATTTGTATTTCATTCAAATTCTTGGTTTATCATAATGTTCGGGGTAAAGGACAGTGTTTTTTAGCTATATGCCAACACTGTTCGCAGAAAACATTATGATTTCACTAATTTTAACGGTTCGTATAGATTTTACTTTCCCTGATGAGCATCTATACGCTTTTACCGATTTACTACAGTCTCTCCATTTTATTTTAATATTTTTTGACTTTCATGATATTGATATATATATATATATATATATAGTTTAAACTATAGTGTAAACTCCTATACAGGGTGTTTCGAAAAAAATTGCAAAACCTTAAAGGGAAGTCAGGCATATGATATCCATCCAAAATCACTTAGGAACATGAGCGTGCAAACGCCATCTGCAGGCAGAAGATGGCATTTTAAGTAATAATTTAAATTAAAAAATTCCGAATTTTTTTTAGTAGGAGGCTGGTGAATTTCCCTCGAACTTCGAACATATAAAGAATAGGTTTTAATTCAAAATTTACATTGAAGATTCGATCGCGAGGGCATTTAGCAGGACACAGACCAAAAATTGATGATTTTGAAAAGTGATTTTGGTTCACCCCGCTTCACATAACGCTGATAATGGTTTGAAACTTTGATCGATTCTTTTATGTAATGTACACACAAAAGAATTTTGCACGATTATTCGTGAAGATATAAAAATTTTCTTAAAAAGTCCGAAATTTTCCCGCATTTTTTCTTATAACATTCAGAGTTTTGAACAAAATTATAAGACACTTACAGAATACATGAAAATATATTAGTGAAACATTATGTTAAAATTAGAAAAAATAGATTGAATATTAGAATCAATACGAGTATTTGTAGTAAATAATTTTTTACTGTGCACGTGCGAAACACAGTGTAATTTTTCTTTCAAATCTTCAATATCTTTCAATTCAATATATAGGGCAACTTATGTCACAATTCCAGTTAAATGACGTCAAGATTCAGAGACATATCGGCATTACAGAGAGGACAATTTCGGATTTTTTAAAAACACTTTTATATCTTCCCGAAAACTGGTAATAATTACACAAAAATGCATGCAGACATTGCTTACATCGCATAAAAGAATCGACGAAAGTTTCAAACCATTATCAGCTTTCAGTGAAGCGGGGTGAACGAAAATCATTTTTCAAATTCATCAATTTCTGGTCTGTCTCCTAAATGCCCTTGTGATCGAATCTTTAAAGTAAATTGTAAGTTAAAACCTATTCTTTATATGATCGAAATTCGAGGAAAATTTATCCAACCTTTCGGGAGATATTCGAAAAAATGTGCACATTTTTATTTTAAATTATTACTTTAGTTTCCATCTGCTGCCTCCAGAAGCCGTTTGCGCACCCATGTTCTTATGTAACTTTAAATGCTTATCGCATGCCTGATCTACCCGAACACGTTCGGAGCACTTTTTTCTAAAATTCTGAAATAGAAACACCAAAATATGTTTTTATATTCGAATTTAATAAAGATTAATATTAGAGTATGATTTTTGAGTATAAATTATTTTAAATTTACAAAAATATTGAATTTCTGCTGCTTTTTAGATGAAATTCCCAAAAACTTCAAACATGCTAGAGGTCAAACTTTTGTAATAATTCAAATAAAACTAATACTAAAATAAACTACATACTATGGACTAGTGCTTGTACTAGAATCTTAACATTCTTTGTATAAATAAAAATTTTAGAGCTAATCGAACAATAAGATTTTCAGCAAAGTTTTCATGTCATTTTTCAGATAAAAGACCATAATTAAAAAAATATTGGTACAATATACATTATTCTAGTACATTCACTAGAGACACATTTGAAGAAAGTGTTCATAAAATTTCAGAGCAGTCGAATGATAATATCTTGAGTTATCATGTTTGGAGTGTGAAAATTATGCATAACATCTAGTTTTGTTTCTTGCATGTTTTTGATATTGTGTCTTTTGTTTCTTATATGTTTATATATGTATATATACATATATTACTTTTTTCTTTAAGGACTGCATTTTAGTGTTATTTTTTTTCTTTTCAGAAGATAAACTTCAAGTGGATTATAAAATTTTAGGTAACATTTTTCTATATTATTGTGTTTTTATTTGATTTAAAGGAACAATACATTGTTCTTTTCATATTTAATTGATTTTTTTTATATATAAACGATATCCCGATAATACGTAATTTATTTCTACGAAAATTTTTGTTCGATTTATAGAAAATTTATATTATGTACAGAAACAGATTTCCTTATGAAAGCCCAAGGTTCATTAAAAAGAAGATCGATATACAGGATGCCCCAAATAAGTGGAAAAGAGCTTAGTTCCTTACATATTTGCTCCTAAATATTTACTTCTAAATACAGAGTTTCTTGAAATGAGGTAGGAATTTTTATTTGTTTTTTGTAAGGATTGACAAGACAAGAAATAGATTAAAAAATTAAATTTTAATACGGTCCTCATAAATTCAAATTGTCATTGAGTAAAATATTTTACTTACATTCATATATTGTGCAGTTTATATGCATAAATTACAGAAATATTATAAGACAAATTTATTAACATAAACCACTTTTTCATACTTCTGGACTGCTGCTTGATCGAGTAAATCAATCTGTGATTCAGGGATGATACATAAATGTAAATAAGTTATTAAAAGGTTGGAATCAGGAAATAATAATGCATTCATTAAATCCTATTAAATTGAAAAATGGTCAAATGACACATTAATTGAAGTATTCATAAAAATTGTCGAAATTGTGAACTGTCAACAAAGCTCCTAACTGTCCAAAGCTCGTAGAGGCGCATCTGCTCAGAAACAAGCAGAGCTACAAAAATATTAATAGAATACATTTTAAATGCAATTTTTCAAAATTTCGTTTACTTTAAATAGTCCAAATTTGTGATTGTAGTGATCTGAATTGCATCGTAGAAAATTTCCGTCGTATATCTATTTATGGTGAGTGACTTTTAACAAAAGAAAATGAACACCTAGTAACTAGCCGCGTTTAGGCAACTTGAAAGTTAACTCGAAACCTAAGAGCAACCAATCAAAGAATAATTAAAGAAATGCAAGTCGAGCGTCAAACAGGATTTACTAGGAAGACCCTACTATTATATACTCTCAACTTCTTCAGTCATTACCATCTGTTTGGGAACCATCAGGATCAACTCAAAGGTTTCGGAGGTAGTGGGTTTCATACGTAAGTACTCCTTCCAAAAGTTCATCTATCGTCGTCGGCAAACAGGAACATGCGAAATTCCAATTCTGCTAAGTTCACAGCCAGAAACGATATCTTATAACTTCATCCTTTATATCACTTAATGAGCGAATTCTGGCGCTCTCCAAAACTGTTTGGTGTGCAGCCCCGTTCTATGTCTAACTAACTTGTTGATTCATTTTCTGACTTCTTTTCTGTTTTTTATTACTTTAACATTTTCGTTGATCATCGAACTCTCAGAATGGGAAAGTCAACAATAAATTATAAAAGCAAAAATACGAATTTTCAAAACAATTTTTCAGTGGTTTCTCTGTGGCTTCCCTTTCAATGCATTATCTTCACCATGTTATTATCAGCTCAAATTTTAAAGTTTTCCTTTGTTTTCAGTTTTAGTTCTGTAATTTTATTATTTGTCATTTTTGGTCTACACTGTATATTTTTGTACATAGATTCTCCTTATGCTTTTTGTTTGTGTTCTTGTCTTCTTTTTTTATATAACCTAGATTAATTGTGTTACTTGTCTATTATCCTTCCCATTATTAAGCTACCTTTTTTCTCTTGCCAATTTGAAATCAGGTGTATTGTATTGTGTTGTTTCTCATACCAAAACTAATAATTTTTCATCACTTCAAAATTCAATTATGAAATTTGGCTCCGTAAATCCAATCGATTCCCCATTTGGCCAATTTGTGTTCAACAACACTCATCCAAGAAAGCCTCTGCGCTCTGTTGCCTTTTTACACATCGCAATAGGGTGATGTCTTAACGGAAGCCAGGACAGATGTGAGGTCATTCCTGCCTCCCTACGGGAGCACGGTATGCACTTCCTTCCACCTATACCCATTCAACTTACAGGGAACTCTTTGGGTTTCGAGCACGGGGGTATACAGTGCCGTTAGTGTTAATGTGTAGCCCTAATGCACGCGACGCCACTGCCTTTTGGTAAAGCTAAATATTATGCAAAACATTGAGAGCAAAAATTCGATATTCTTGTATTAATTTGATTCCCTGAGATGCTGACCCTCTCATACCGAGCGAGGCGGTCTAAAAATTCCCTCTTAACAGCGACGAAGGCCGGTATGAGGCGGTTGGCTACTTCTGAGGGGAGGTTCTGAGATCGATTAGGAGATAAGCGGGGTGGGGGGTCCAATTATCCTTGGCAATCACAACCCTTTTCCGTGAGCCTTAAGGGAAGGTTATAGCAGGGGTGGGGAAAACGACCACCCAGATTGGGAGATTCCAATTCACATCGTTTCCTCCCAAAAACTCCCGATCTTAAAGAAGCTAGAACAAAAAAGTCGCCTCGGGATTAAAGAGTTAATTTTTCCCTTTCTCAGATTTTCATTCCCTACTTTATAAAGACTATTTTTTAATATCGACAGATGAAATTAAATAACAATATACTTGATTAGCAATTTTTTTCAAGTCATGACAATTACATGACGGAGTAATAGACTAATATATTCATTTCGCAGTTTTTCTGTGTTGAGTGAGCTTGCATTTCTGCAATAAACAACTCCACCTAAATTTGTGAGAAGCCCTTTTAAATTACGATTACAACAATTTTGCAGATTTTACAGATGGAAGCGTCAAACTTAGTTTATTGATAAATGAGTGTAAGAGGAACATTTCACTCAATGACACTTTTGCTCTATGGAAAACATATGAAGATTTAATTTTCTTAACTTTTTATTTTCAACTTCCACAGTATCCAAAGTGTTTTCACACAAATTCAAAACAAGCATTATTTGATGAAACTTTGTAATTGGTAGTATATGTCTACGTGCAATATTTAAGGAAATACATGCTTGTTCCAATTTCATATGACATTCTGTATATACATTTTGATTTTTGTAAGTTTCGAAGTATATAGGCTTGTTTCATAGTATTTTTTCACATGATATGAAAAGTAATTAAATCTAAACTATTTTACAGCCATCATTATTGGATCCGTAGCCGCCATAATAACCCTCGTCTTAGTTGGTCTGATAATATTCTTGATTACAAAAAAGTAGGTTGCTTTTATTTTTCTAAATCATATTGGCAAAACCACTTGCTTTGATTACAGTGATGTTAAAGTCAATTTAAAAAATTCAGTGAAACCTATCACAATTTTAACATGTCAGTGATTTTTTATATTATCAGGAAACGTTCTGCAAACTGCTATACACACAGAGTACAACGCTTTTTAAGGTATACCGTTGGACCTAGAACTACCAAATTTGGCGACTCGTGCTATACAATCTGGGGGTGCTGTAACTTTTAGTCCTTGAATAATCCATATTTAACTAGAAGCTATAACGGCTAGTTAAAAGCTACAGCATCCCCAGGATTGCATAGCATGAGCCGCCACTGCAAATTTGGCATGTGTTGATTTCTTGGATAGCTGGTACTCATCAAGAAAGAGATTTTCAAAATTTTAATTATATTTAGTTTAATGGAAATTAATCGATGCTTTAAAGTTTTCCCTTAATATCTTCGGAGCATATTATTGCACAAAAACCAGTTTTAGATCCACTTTAAAATTGAAAAAAATAGATATTTGTTCATACCAATTTTGTTGCCGCGAAATTTGTTTTTTAATTTTAATAATTTTTTCAATTTTAAACGCAATTTGTAACATTGTTTTTTATTGTTGTAATGTAATTCAAACCAATTTTATTGTTTTATTGCATTATTCACTCCCTTGCTTCTGCAATTGTTGAAGTTATGATTAAAAAACTGCATTCTTCCGACAATAGTTTTAAAGCAAAATTTTCACTTTCGCTTTTATCAACATGATAATGTTTCTAGGTTCACATTCTATATGTAAACTAGCTGATAATCTAGAGTTGCTTGAGATCCATATTTTTTCCCCAAATATTTTCACTCACTTTTCCTCAAAAACTTAAAAATTTAAAATCTAGCGTTTTTGTTACTTTATAACAGCATGGTTTAAAAGAAAACGGGAGAAGTTTGGAAAAAGAACATTTATTTTAAACTTTTAAACACTAAACCGTACATGTACAGAATTTTCCTGATTTCGATGATTAAAAATATAAATTTAAAAAAATCTTTAAACGAACAAAGTGCCAATAAAAATATATGTTGCAAAATATAAAAAAAGCCCAAAAGACAAAAAAATAAATGCAAGAGCTCTGTAAGCGAATCATTTGCAAATGAAAGAATAAAACCTTTTATTTAAACCAATTTCCTTTATTATAAGAAAAATAGGAAATCAATCAAAACCAAAAATCGAGATAATTAATAAATTTTGAACACCAGATGTGAATAACGAAGGAAAAAAATTGATGAAAATAGGTAAAAACGCCGCATTAAGCACTTAAAATTAAATAAATGAAAATTTAAGTCGAATTTTAAAATAATTTTCATGGCGTTAGTTTTCTTTTGTTCCAATTCTTTACTGTGCCAAATTTGGTCCCTGTAGCTCAAACGGTGTAGGCGTGCATAAATAAAAAATCTATATATACATACTCAAAAAAATCCCTCTGATATCCTCCTGATTCCTCTTCACATTATATATATATATATCAGAGCGATGTCGACGCGAAGTATAATCTTCGCAGTAGGGTCAATCAAGTCGATAAGGTCTGATATTTTACCTCGAAAACGCATCTTTTAGACATTTTTCACTGGTTTTTAATATTTTACTGATTTCTCTACGCTTCCTATCGTTATCGCTTTTCTATTTAATCTTCATCGTTCCCAACATACTACACTTCCCTGGCAACAGCCAAAGTTAAGCGCCAAACATGTAACTCGATACCCTGTATACACCCCTTCAACGTCGGTTTGCAACGTGGCCCTCCGCAAACACTACCACGTCAACATCCTTCCTTTTGGTACGTAAAATTTATTCTTACTTTGCTCTAATGTTTTATCACATCGTACTTTTGGTTTTAATTATTCAAAACTCCTCTCTATGTTTTTGGTTTGACATTAGGGATGAAAATCAGTGTTTTAGGTCTTACGGAATAACTTATTGCAAGAATATACGTACGTTACGCACAGAATATAACAGCTGATGCAATCAAACCAGACTAACACAAAGAGAGACGAATCAAACTAGAGGCTCGAAATTTGAGATTTTTTCATGAGTTTGTTTCTTCTTCTCATTTTTATCTGACTTTTACCTGCAGCCACATAATATTTGCCCTGCTAATACTATTAATATGTGTAATATATTTTTGGAATTTTAATATAATACTTTCCGAATTATCTCTAAAATTTTTCTGTGCAAAAATATTAATACCGGTGACATCATTTGGCAATTAATTTCATGGACGCGTAAAATTTTGTACATTAACACCTATTTGTCCTTTTCAGTAAGTACAATGAAGAATTTCAGCATTAACATAAACTCATTTGAGCCCCACATTACAACCCTATAATCTAATTACAACCCTATAATAAAGAAATATCCGAGGAAAAGTTTAAAAAAATCCTTAAATATTTAAAAGATAATATTTATTATTATTTATTAAAGATTTTTGTATACAACCACATAAAATAAGTGCAATAATCAAACCTGTATTTTTTAGTTCCAAAAATTGAAGATTAATTACTGAAGCATTAACTAATCTTCAGTTATACAGGGTTCCCACTTATATCCGTTACACCCCCTTAACTTCTAAACGGTGACAGCTTAGGCCATAAAGTTGGTGTCTAGGTATAGTAAAAAGTCTATGCGCTACTCGATGAGACAACTTACAACGCCATCTATCGGCAAATTTTGGAATTAGAGGTCCTATCTCGTAAATGGAGAATAATACGAAGAAAAAATCAATTAGAAAGTTGTAGAGCACTCTCGATTTAGTACGAAGAGATATCTTGAGCATATTAATATTCAAAACAGAATGTAAAAAATGAACATTTGTTTGATTATGATTTTCAACACTGTGGCGTCGTGAAACGCGAGCGAAGCGAGAAATCCAGTCCAGAGTGAAAATGTGTATAGTGGCTAACGGAGAGCATTTTGAGTAATATAAATAAATTATCCAGAAGACAAGAACTTGTCTCAGTTTCTTTCTTTCACTCTTTATCACATGACAATTTTCGACATCGTGACCAAACTAATGTCCATTTTTTGCATTCTGTTTTGAGTATTAATGTACTCAAGGTATCTCTTCGTACTAAATCGAGAGTGCTCTACAACTTTCTAATTGATTTTTTGCTCGTATCTTTCGCCGCTTACGAGATAGGACCGCTAATTCCAAAATTTGCCGATAGATGGCGTTTTCAGTTGTCTGATCGAGTATCGCATAGCCTTTTTACTATACCTAGACACCAACTTTATGGCCTAAGCTGTCACCGTTTCGAAATTAAAGGGGGTGTAGCGGATATAAGTGGGAACCCTGTATAATAAAATGTTTCACTATAACTATAACATTTTTTTTACTTATTTTTAGACTTGGAGGTGCATCTGTCATAGAAAAACCTCGTGAAAATAACAGCTACTCTATGCTTCCTTCCATTGGCTTCCACACCAACACGGGCCTCTCCGAAATAGAATCATCTACTGTATATATTATGAAATAATCCGAAACAACAGGATGATCTAAGAGTTCCTCCTCCAACTCTCCAAGTCTAGCTCCAGACTTATAAAAGAGTTTATTCTAAACCAGTTGTCGATCGGTCATCTTAAATCACAGCTAATACTAACCGACTTCCGACAAACAGCATTTGGAATACTCACCAAATCATCCTCACTTTGCAATTCAATGAGTTGACTTCAATGGCACTTGCTAGGAATTTCACAATGGATAAACAACGGTGAATCACAAATTTCGCAATGAGAAAAAGCTTTCAGTTCGAAATTTTTAACAATATATGGAGAGTACACAGTTGAAGTGAACCAAGTCCTTGAGAATCACTTCTGAGAAAAGAGATGTCAAAGTACACATAAAAGTCGCAAATTGTTGCTGCAGAAGATCTCTTTGTTGTTATCAGAAAGAAGTATAATGACAAAAAAGAAAACTGCTGGAAAACGCGTACATCTGGATACAGTAAAGAAAAAAAATGACGAGAGACTGTCTTTTCAAACAGCCGCTGATGTTAAAGGCGTAGGACTACTTTACTTGTGTGACACTTTTGTTTCTTGAAGTTTCTCATAATTTTTTAAGTTTAAGTAAGTTTCTTTTGTAACTTCTGTTGTTACCCTTTATCTCTAAAATAAGACATTAGTTATGATTTTAACATATGTAGTTATACAGAGATATAGAGGAACGAGACACCAATTTAAGCGTATTTTTGCCCAACTTTGCTACTCAGTAGTCGCTGAACTACAATTCCGATTTTCAATTTTTTGTAATTTCTGTTGTTACCCTTTATCTCTAAAATGAGACATTAGCTATGTTTTTAACATATATAGTTACGGAGATATAGAGGATCACCCATACAACGTTTATTGTGGAGTTTCAGCTTGTGAATCAATTTCTTCCTGAGACCCCACTATGAGGAACCTAGTCCTACGTTAAAACATGAACTCATGACCAAAACAAGGAAAGGTGTTTTTTTAAGCAAATTTCGAACTAATATGCTTCCTACTAATAAGCTCCTTCATAAATTTAATATCGTCTCTTCTCCTAACTGTGAATTTTGTGTCCACGCGGAAGAAACTATATCACACATCCTTTTACAATGCCCAAGATACCGTGGCCCACGAGTTCAGCTCTTAAAAGAAATTCAAGATTTGAACCCTGTTTACTCCGAAACATCCCTCCAAAGCGAGTTAAATTTGGACAAGGATGCCAAAATCAAACTGAGAGCGCTTGAAAAATTCTTTCTGTCTTGCAACCACCTCTAGTTCGCTTTTTTTCCCTTCCTCATTTTATTTGTTTAAATGTTTTTCCCCTTGCTTTTTCTGTTTCTTCAAAAGTTTTTTTCTTTCATATTTTCGATGCTAAATCTGTTTCATTTGTTTCTCTTGTTGTAGCACTAGTAACGATGCCAAGCTTGTGCTTGTTGCAAAAGTTAAAAGTTACAACACTGTACAATAAATAAATAAGATGTCAAAGTTAATTAACTGCAGTTAAAATAACATTAGTTTTCTAATTGTTCTTTCTCCCTGGTGGATGCGGATTTAACTAGGGACCTGAATCATTATTACCTAGGACATACTCTAACATTTCTAAGCTACTATAGCAGTGTTAATGCAAAATGGGCAAAACATAGACTTGGTACTTTTTAACTCTGAACAATCCATACATCGCCATCCACTTTTGTATGATTACTAATAAAGGATTTTTTCCTTAATGTTATTTGAAAATTAACCTTTTATTTCTCTTTCAAGAATACAATGTAGCAACTATGGAAATAAAAATCATTCAAAGAAAGCAAAAAACTCTGAAAAGTACTCTGAGAGAATTGAATTAAACAAATAAGGAATCCATTCTAGTCCACTTTGTCAAGGGCTAAGGACTATATTCGAAATGGACTCAAAATATTTGGGAAATGTTTCTGTAAGAGGCTTGCATTACGCCAAATATAGCTTCTCTTAGCCCGAAATTTCCCAATAAAAGACAAAGGAGATCAGTACCATCTAATAAGCATTATTTTAAAAGAAAAAGAAAAACCAAACACAAACATAAAATAGCTAATAAGATTGATTTAAAAATATTAGCCATCGGGCTGAATTACAGCTTTCATAAAAATA
>BGPR01000717.1:261748-301426 GCA_013235015.1 Araneus ventricosus | reverse complement strand
TTAAAATTGTTGTGAAAGCAAAGAACAAAGAAAGTGGAGGATTTAAATATTTAAGACGACTTCCCCCAATTAAGTGAAGCCGAAGGTCATAACTATATTAATAGGTCTTCAGTTTGGATTTAAAAAAAATTGTTGTTTTTGTTTGAGGGATATCAGAGTAACAGAACAGCATTTTGTAGGAAACGGAATGGCCAAGCAGGACGTCTTTTCAGTCTGGAAAAAGCAATGTAAGGTATACCTCTCTTGTTGAACCGGAAAAGATTCTTCTTCCTGCAATTCATACTAAATTAGGGCAGATTAAAATTGTTGTGAAGGCAAAGGACAAAGAAAGTGGAGGATTTAAACATTTAAGAGGACTTTTTTCCCAAGTAAGTGAAGCCAAACTTAAAGAGGTATTTTTATGTGACCTCAAATTTGAAAGTTGTTTGCGATCCTGTTTTTGGAAGTAAGCTTAATCAAAAGGAATTAGCAGATTACAAAACGATTGTGAAGGTAGTAAAAGGATTTTTAGGAAACAAGAAAGATGAAAATTATGTAACCCTAATAGAAGAGCTTCTTAAGTCCTACCAAGCCTTGGGGTATTGAATGTCGCTCAAAATACACCTCTTACACATTTGATGCGAAAAATCTTGTGGTGGCAAGCGACGAATAAGGGGAGAGATTATGGAAGCCCGATATGAAGGTCACTGAGACTCAGCAATGATGGGTGACAACTGCTGGCTCCTTAAGAGAGAATAGAATATTTTACACCACATAAGAGAAAAAACAATAATATTCCATTGTATTTAGTGAATATTTAATGCTTTCATGTTTTACTTAGTCTAAAATATGTGCATAATCTCAATTAGAACAGTATTTCTTAGTAAATTAATGAAACTGATATCAATAAAACATGTGTTCTAAATACTTTTATGTATTTTTTCCAGTAAAGACACATAATTATGATAAAACAGTCATAACAAAAAAACTGTACGTGCTACACCTTTTTTAGAATTATTTTTGGATTTTATGTTGCGGAATTATTTATAAATTGTTAATTTCATCTCTGCTACACGAAAAAATTTTTGTAGACGAGTGTAATCTTCATTAATGTGATTTTATGAAAAATAAAATTGCATTCAAGATTTGGTAATAAATAAATAAAGTTTCTTGTAAAATAAAGTTGCTTGAAGTTGCATGTAGGCTTCTCAAATCAAATATAATCGTCTTTGAATTATACAAAGAATAATAGCAGTGTTTAAATGACTTACCTTTGAGAACATAGATGATTTATCTTTCTATTTGAAAATAAACTGGCGTTATGAAAAATATTCATCAATTTGTTTAATTAAATTACCATCAACATTAAGACCTCAATAAGCACTCACCTAATTTTATTCAAAATCTAGCAATAGAGTTAAATGTAATCGGTGCGTTAAGTTGAAATTTTTACCATCCAACTGTGCAGCTAAACATCAAATCAAACAAAGGTTTTGCTCTTTCAATGAAGCACTCAAAAATCATTTTGGAGGTACTTCCAAGTGAAACAACAATACCAACTCAAATTTTAAAAAAGTTGGTGTAGTGACGTCGATTGACACGGGTGATCTTTGAAGGCGAAGAAATACATCATCCTTTGAGATGAACTTAAAGAAAACGGTGATGCGGGGGCACGTTAAAACATACGTAAGTGTCAAACGCCAAACGGACAGCCTTCAATAAATTAGGAGTACTCTCTATTACATGGGATTTAGAATCCGGCATAAATTGCCGACATAATGTGTATATTTCCAATGACTCCGAGAATTTTTTACTATTAACCCCTTCCATATTTTGGCAGGACATCTAGGTCTCTTAGACATACCAATCTGCCACAACATTTTCTTCAAGGGCAATTCAGATGCCGATTTTGCAAGGGGTATCTTGCATAGCTAGTGCAAATATATGGACCAAAGGGCTACACAATAAAGGTAGAAGGCATCGTTTTAGTTTGTTCGGATAGTATTAAGGGGATTAATTGGCCGATTTCTAGGGATCAGCTACTTTGCACGGGAATACGTGCGAGAGTTTTAAAAGTTAAAACCAGAACTGGTATCCTGGCCCGACCTGTGAAAAAATTTTATCCACTGGAAATGTGCTACGAAGGTAAAGACAAAGCACGCCATATTGCGCAAGTGAGAAAGTCGAGAGAACAACACTCACGCTTATTCTCACTTCATTTATTTCAAAAATTAGCAGTTTCCTGCAGTATAATATATTGAAAAGAATTCGTATTATTTCATACAACACGAGAGGACAGGCCTGTGTATGCAGTCAATAGCGTCAGTTCAGATCAGTGCAGTATTCAAGCTGCCGCGTCTGTGTCTCAACCAGCCTGTCCTTCAAGCAGGAAAGTGTCCGACTGTGGAGTCTCAATACTCTGAATGGTACTGACATCGTTTTCTGATCGACAGCTTCGCTGGATATATTCCCAATGGAACAGGTACACGTGAAGTTTTCATGAAGAAGGGGATGAACTAGTCAACATAAATCACGCATGTGAGAAACAGATTAGACTTAGCAAGTTCTCACTCAGTAAATTACTAGAGGGTAAATGAGGACTGAGGAATAAATTAATGGAATTTAAGAGAAAATTGCATTAAAAAATAAGTTTTAATCGCAAAATTCTTAAGAGTCTTAATGGTTCGAATGAAATGTGGGGAACGTAAGGGATACAGTCCTTTACATTCATCGAATGTTATGTCCGTTGAAGGCGGCTAATTTGCAAAATGTAAATCATTCTAGTTGAAAAATGTTTTTTTATATAATTAATTGGATTTAGTGCAGTTTAAATCCTTACACTCTCTGGAACGAAGTTTCAGCGAGGGAAACTTGTACATTCCAGCTTTAAAAATATGTGGTGAGGGCCGTTGTTTTGGCTTATGTCCTGGCCGCCCTTTTATGTAGGTTAACCTCTATTGAAGACCAACAGCTTGTGAATGGAATAACAAATTTATAGTGGCAGAAAGTGTTTTGCAAAATTTGAAATTTTTGCACCCTTGCAGAAGTTCTGATGACATTGTACGAATTCAGGAATCTCTTGACAACAGTCCTTGATAATCAACTTGTATGGCACGCATCAGATAGGATTACCTACACCATCTTTGAATGGTGCAGTACATAAAATATTATGACTTTACATATATGCATTTCAACTGCTGGAGGAATCAGAGGCTGAATATAAGATTCTATGACAAAATTTTGCAGAAGAAATGATACAAAATACAAAGGACTATGAAAATGTTGGAACTTCTATGTATCGGTGACTGTTAACCGGAATAATGCTCGAATTTAGTGATTAGAAAATTGTCAGGCCGTACTGAAGCAAATAAGAGTAAGCTAAATTTAACGTGTGATATTGTTTATGGCGTCATCAAGCTGTATTTTTTCTTTTCCATTGAAACTGTTTGCTAAGAAATTATCTTTATATGCTTTAACCTTTCGTGTTTCCTTAAGTAGAAAGATTACTTGATTCCAATATCCAGCACTAAGGGGAAGCAACACAAAGGAAATTCGAAGTGTACAATTCTCTATCTGAAAATCTACCGACATGTCGGTTGGAAGAGGAGGCTCAATACTATGACCATTTAGACTTCAGCTATCGTGCCTCTAAACTTCTTTTTGAGGCAATGAATATGTGTCGTATAATAGAGCTGCCAGAAATCGAGAGGAGAGGTTTTAGGAAGCAATTAGAGAATCGACAGATTTTCGATGCTTCCGAGAATCTGGTCAGAAATCTCTTGGCGGCTAGGTGTTCCCAGCAATTAATAGTGAGCACATTGAAATGTTGTACACATTGTCAAAGAATACTTTTATACAAATATATTGTGTATGACTGGATGTGTGTATCATTTTTCATTTCTTTTTAAAAATACTTTTTTCCAGTGCAAAGATATTTTTTAGGAAACCTGTTTATTAATAGCTCGATACAAAATTTTGCCAAAGATAATTCTTGAAGAAAATAGATTTGTTGTCACTGGAATTTCGTGCCCTTAAAAATTGAACAATTTTCCCTAGATATATGACAAATTCGGTGTCGCTTACATTTTGTATTTAGAGCAAGATGTTTTCATAAATTTGAGAAAGATTATTTGGGCTTGGAAAAGGCAAATTATTTTTTAAAAATGTGCACGCCATTCTAAATCAGATCACGTACAAGCAAAAATTACAACATTATTTATTTTATTTTTTATCTTTCTTGAAATGAGAGCTCAATAAAGTACAAGACCATTAATCTTAAAACCGTTAAATTGAATTTTCTGCAGGCTTTTGACTGTCTTTATATTTTATTCTTAGAATTAGGGAAATTCGTTTAAAGAGACTTGAATTTTTCTCCATCTGATTTAGTTTCTGACTTTGATTTAAATTATTGAAACTTAATTATCTTCTTTCTTAAAAGCGCTTGCAGTTCTTTTTTCCAATTCAGAGAAAAATAAATGAACACAAAAAAAAAATTCAGTAAAAATGTTAAATAATACTAGATATAAAAATAGAACTTCAAACAACGCTCAAAATTTGAAAACATGAGAAACACATTTCAATATTATAACATTCCTGAATAGTAATATGTTGTAAAACTGGTATAACAGATCAAACAATCAATTACAGAATATAAAATATCATTCAAATTAGGTTGCTTACCGGATATTTATTTTCTTCTATTTCGTATTTATAATGAAGTTTCCTGAAAGAAATGAATAAAAGTTTTAAATATTAAATAATTGACAGCAAATAGCTTTTTCTTTTAAAAACATTTTTTTTTAAACTAACGAACAATCTGACGTTGCTGCAATGGATCATTTAACTTTTAAATATTGCAGAGATTTTAAGGTATTAAAATCAAGTGGGTTGAGAAAATACATCTACATAACACCACCGCATACCCCCGAACTCGGAGCCTAAACGGCTCCCTGTCGGTTGGATGAGTATGTGTGAAACTTTATTGAAAAGCAAAAGCAAAAAAATACATCATGAGATATAAAAAGGGAACATAATTATACACGAACAAAGAAGAATAAAATGCTGCCGAAGCGAGTACAAAATACTTCTACAAATAAAATATAGTTGTATATAGATAAAGACATTGCAATTCCTTAAATAAATTGCCTACTGATATTTATGCAAATAGTGTGTAAAATGACATCGTTCAAAATTTTATTTAAGTATCTGTCTTAGTTGTTTGTACAATGAAACCTGTGTACAGCCGCCATCTACCATTCCAAGGAAAGATGGCCGTTAAGAGGGTGGTCGTTATAAAGGGGTTTCTTGTTTCGAACAAAAAATTATGTATTTAAACAAGACCTAATTCGTCATTTCTGAACAATTGAATTTTAAGAATGATCGAAAAAGATTTCTTGATTCGAAAAATAATAATTTTTTTAAATATGAATTTTGAGTTTACTTGTTTGTTTCATCTTTATCGGAGGTAACTTTTATTTTAAATTTTGCATTTTATTCGTTAAAATAAATCCCTAATGGATTCGTATGTTGTTGTCGAGGAGTTAGCAACAATATGATTTTATTTGCCTAAATTCTTTTGAGGTGAACGTTACATTTGCTGATGATATCCACCCATATCAGCAGTTTCGTTGTCAGGGTCCTAGTCATATCCTGAAATGCACACATGTGCTCCTGAATGCCCAACCACGGTAGAGGCCAATGCTTACTTTTCTCTTCATATTGGGGAAAGAACGTATAATTTCAGTTTGATTTCCGGTGTTGTTTTGGGGTGTATGAAATTTCCGTTCTTTCTGCCCTTTCTTTTCTTTTAAAATTCTTCCCATCTCAGATAGACGAAAAGAATGTATCTAACTAAAGTTGAAATGACGACCAACCTAGTAGCTCAGTGGGATTTCAGTGACAGTTAATAAGCATTATGTGTGGGCCGAAAATTCCTCTCCACACAAAAGACGCCTTTGAGAATGTTGATAGCTAAGCAGGATGGGAGCTTAGAGAAGTTTCAATGTATTTGAAAGGTGCTGAAATAAAATTTCGGTAAAGAAAAAAGAAATTTAAAAAGGAAATTACTTTTTTCCAATGCAAGGTTTCTCAAGAATCCGATTAAAAAAACTGCCACTGTCAAGTATTAAAATAACGGTTTTGTTTGTTATAAGTAGGTTTCTGCTAATTCCATCAAAAGTATTCTGGATTTTTAGAAACAGGATATTCTCCAGTAAAACCGAAGTATAAGAAAATGTTATAATTAATGAAGTAGAGCCAATGAAGCTATTTGGCATTTTATCAATCCGTTGTTTTATAAATGTTCTGAAGAAAATTTGTACAAACTCAGGAAGCAGAAATAGACTATCTAGCGTCCAATAATGTTATAGAGAATTTCCCAATATTAATCAAGAAAACGTCCAGAGGTGTATAAAAATTCTTTGTCTTTCCAATCAATTGAAGTTCCATTTTTCAACTCATTTGGTCGCCTTGCGGGCTGGTCAAGCAAAAAGGTTATCGGCAAAGAATTTTTCAACACTGTTAAAGGCCCAGGGATGTGGTGATGGTGATAGAGCAACGAAGAATATATTTTGAAGCCGACAACTACATATACAATTATAGGGCTGTTAAGTGGGCGGGCCGGTGCTCCTTTCTTCAGATGGAACCATCTATAGAACAACTAGAAGCCGGCATATCATCTTGGCGAATTGATGTGAAGGTGCTATTAATGGAGAGAAAATGTTGGCGGATAGTAACAAGAACTGGCATAAAGCCAGAAGAAGCCAAATGTAAAGAATATAGGGACTTCAACTCGAGGAAGGACAAGGCTGATAGCAAGATATATTTGAATATATCGAAGATTATAGATGCGTGATTTCTGATATAGAAGATCCTGTAGTAGACTGGAAATGTCTAGATGAACATTTTAGTCCGGACTCTCTTGCTCGTGTAATAGGATTCACCGATGACTTTTTCTCGTGCCAAATCAACCCACTCGAAGAAATAGGAATCTTTACAACACGAACCCGAAGAATAGTTGACCAGCTAAAAGATGCTGGTAAACCGATAAGTCATTGGTACCAAGCTCTTCAACTAATACGTTTCCTGCCATCTGAATTTAGTGGTATTGTTCAATATATCTTCAGGTGGAACGACAACGCGCTCATGTTTGACAAGATTCTTCAAGAGCTTATCACCGAAGAATGTAGATTGAAGTAATCCATTAAAGACCAACAAGAAAACTATCCTTCCAGTCCGTTGAAAGAAACAACATTTTGAAGTCGCCAAGAAGCAACTCCAAATCGCCATACTATAAGAATAATACTCAACCTATAAGAAATAATACAGGAAATGTGAAAAGAATAGCTTTATAGCTGAATCCAGCTTAAGTCGAGAGAGTGAAAAGGATTCTTGGATTGGCAGCCACTTCCCATTTCATAGGTAACCGAAGTCTTCTCAAGTATTATCGACCCGTGAAGAATACAACGATGTCAGTAGCCATTGGAGGGCCGCTGTGGCCTAGTGGTAAGGTCTCGGCTGTGGGGGCCGGAGGGTTCCAGGATCGAAACCCGATTCCACTGAAGATCCGTCGTGTAAGGGGCCTGTTGCACGCTAAAACATACATAGTGGCCACACGCCCTCCCGTTGATGTGGTGCGGAGGTTTGGAAGGGGGTGCCAGGCCAGGTGTCTTCCTCGTCATCTGACCGTGGATCAAAATTACTAGGTCTGTCCCAAAATAGCCCTGGTGTTGTTTCAAAACTTCAAAACGGGACGTTAATATAACGAAACTCAGTAGCCATTGCAGGAGTACTGTTTGACATCATAGGAACAGTGAAGATGATCTTCCAAAATCACGGTGAGTTCGAAACTGTAAATCTTTTACATGTAATGTATTCACCTAAGTTAAGGCGCTTATTGATAAAGTGATATCAAAGTTTTTGTGTGTAAGAAATGTGAAATTACTGTATATTCTGAAGATGACCATAAGCAATCCATAGCCAAAAATGATAATGTAAATGATCTGTGTAAATCCCTAGAATGATGTGAATCACAAATCCAAAAATATAAAAGGAAACCCCCAATTTGAAAGTAAAAATAATTTACGTACATGGGACAATAGAATGTGTCATATTAACAAAAGTATATTTTATACAGATCATTAAAAATAAATGAGTAAAATGTTAACGTATAGAGATTTAAAATGTGAACCCTGTAGATTTGCTAAATCTCGTCGTAAATCATTTAAACCAATAGCAAAATATGATCGAGTAAACCTCTTGCGCTTTTGCATTTAGATTTGTGTTGTTTTCTCTGACGTAGCTATAGGTGGTAATCGATATTTTTAATACTTATGGATGTTGTTTCACGAAAATTGACCACCTATTCAATTAAAGAGAAAAATGAGATTTTTAAACTTTTCTCAAATTATCACAAAAGTGCAGAAAGATTTTTAAATGTCAGAATTATAAATGTAAGAACTGATAATGGTCTTGAGATTTGCCACTCAAAATATTTGAATCGTATTTGGATGATTTGGGTATTAAAGCCGAGAGAAAAAACTTTTATTCATTGCAAAAAATGAAGTAGCTGTACGTTATTACTACATTACAGTAGATGCAATTAAAGTAAGGTTTATCTCTAGTGATTTGAGTAAAATATTTTGGGGTGAAGCACTATTATGCCATACTTATGATTGAAACAGTGAATATCACGATAGCTAAAATTTAACCGCTTTTAAAATTTATATTAGTCGTAAACCATACAAAAAGCATCTAAAAACTTTTAGAAGCACTGCTTATTTGGGGATACCTAAACAACAGACAAAATTTTGATACGAGGCTAAAAAGTGGATAATTTTGGATTATGCATTAAGAATCCGAAGATATCGCATCTGGTTACCTAATAAAAGAAAAATAGT
Organism: Araneus ventricosus; assembly: GCA_013235015.1. Classification (NCBI taxonomy): domain Eukaryota; kingdom Metazoa; phylum Arthropoda; class Arachnida; order Araneae; family Araneidae; genus Araneus; species Araneus ventricosus. The sequence goes on along the minus strand of BGPR01000717.1, from coordinate 292,550 downwards.
CGAAACTACAAATGTGTAATTTGATGAATATAATGTGTGGAACCGAATAGCAATGGAGTTGTATTGGAACCTAGCACGAAAACGATTAAAATTTCATCGAATTCTGAATTCGGTACTGAATCTGAGGAAGAATCTGAACAATAGAGTGAGTATCCCTAGAACCCAGGAGGGGGCATCGAATAACAGTAAAAATTCCTAGAAAATTATTTGGGAAAGGTGAGTTGTTCCACTTAAGGATAAGTCTGGAACTGATATTTATCGTAATATTCAAGGTTCTAAAGAACATCTACATTGTTATAAGGATGTTGAAGAATATTGTAAGGCATATAACTTAGTGCTTGGCAAAGCCTTATTTAATTTTTCTGAATTTCCTGAAATTGTTAATAAGGAAGAAGTAAACCATTCAGATTGACTAGCTGCTCAAATACTAAGTAATTTTAATGCAGCTTTTAGAACCCCGTCAGACGGATCAATAGTATAATGCAATGAAGGAAGAAATTTAGGACATAAAAGACGTAAGGTTTGGAATCTTTTTCAAGGCCTGCAAACGACATAACTATAGGTGTATACGGGTATATACAATAAAACGAGGTGAAAGCTGTGTTATTGTGAGATATTCCAGATAGCATGCACATTTGCAGCAAGTGTGAATTTTTCTGGATATTATCGTGTCATGACGAACTTGACGTTACAAATTTGCAGCGAAACTCCTGCAAAGTAACACAGCATAACCAATCACACCCTTGCAATGCAAGTTTGCTGTGAAGCTGATACGGCACACTTTTACACCACGACCTGGATACAGTGGTATATATCTGGTTTTGATCTTTGCTTCTGTTTTAAAAACATCCGATTTTTGATAACTTCTAAACCGTTCTTCTTTTGATTAATTCAATAAATCAATGATAATTTAAAAAACAACTAACTAGGTCTTTTTATAAAAAATCTCACTTTTGAAAAATTCTCCATCCCAACTTTTATAAAATATAGAACTCGCACTTGAAATAAAACCATATATCGTCTTTTTCTTAATTTTGAAATTTTAAAGTTCATAAACAAAATTGAAATTAAACCCAAAAAACATTCAATGTTTTTTGAAAAATAATAACTTACTTTTTGTCCCATCTTTTTAAAAGTAATTACTTTTGAACCCTAATTTCATAATTTATTCCGCTAGCAAAACGTAGTTATTAGCGAAAATCGCTCTGTCTTTGACTTCAAATGATATTCTGAACTCAAAAATATAAAAAAATAATTTAATCAAGAAGACAACTTAAAATAAAACGTATAAATGCACGATACTTCATATCAAGCTAAGCTCCTTTAGCGAAATCTATCTTTGGCCATCGAGGTCTCGCTGGTTTAGTGGTTAAGGCCACAGATTAGGTAAGTAAGTGGTCCGGGGTTCGATTCAAAAGTTTGTATACGTATTATTTTTTTTCCTACTGGTTTGCAATGAACTGGACACGACCAGTTCACTGCAAGTTTGTCGTATGGGGCCATCGAAGTGTGCGTTATCTTGCTGTAGTCTTATTACGAACTTGCGGTCTTGTCGCGATGAAGTTGTAACAAGTTTGCAGACTTGCATAGAAAGACTGCTAAAACTGTGTTGCGAACTAAAATTGTTAAATGGGATAAAGCTGGAATAGAGACTCAAGATTTTCGAAAAATTGAAGGAATTGTCTTCGATGAATTTTTTAATTCTGTGGTAAATTTTTAAATTATTAGAATGTGCTTTTCTGTATCAGTTTGTGAGCAAAAAGGGCGACATTCCCAACTTGATACAAAATGGCTCTATTTATATGCTTTACCATACGAAACTATTTCTATGACACAACTATAAGGATTTTTTGATCCCGAAGAATCCGAACACGTATATCATTTAAATAAAGCTTTATATGGTTTATATCAGTCTGCATTGGAATGGTATTTAGAGATTAACTCTGAACTAGAGAGTTTAATTTTAAGAAATTCGAATCGAAAAATTTGGCCACATTCTTTATCTTCACAATAGAACATGGGGTCGGAAATGTAAAGAGGATTCGCTACAGGTAAGTGAATTACTTTAATAAAAGGATACTCCAGATAAAATGTACAAAGAAGATTAAATGTAATACAAATTTACAATAGCACAGCAACTCATTCTCATAAAGAACAACATGCTATTTCTGTATCGCCTAAAATGGCATGTGTTTTCAACATCTACTTATTCTCGTCCAACACTCCTTAAGTATTCCAATGATTTGTCCTGATTTCAATTATCGTTTCAGTCATTCCGCATACGACTTGAAATGTTGTTAATCATACAACTGGGTTGTTGTGCTGTTGCAAATTTGTTTTCCATTTAATCTGCTTTGTACATGTCAAAAGTTATTCCTAGAATCTTGAAGTTGTTTCGCATGTAGCATCCCAAGCACGTTTCTGGTTTCTGAATGTCTCAGCACAATCCTTGTTCCGCCAAGGTTTACGCTGTTAAGGAAAATATCGGCATTATTTTGGGATACTCTTGTCTGCTGCAAGCAGTATTGTTTAGTCACTGTATCAATGGCAAACATTTGTCAGTTTTGTGTTAAAAGTCCATTTGCATCTAGTGTACATTCTGCCAAACGTTTTAATATTTACTGTCACATTTTTTGAATATAAATGTAGTTTTCTATATGCGTTTTCCATTTACATGTGATGTCGCCTGTCTCTATTCGAGGAATTTAACGCAGTTTTAATTTAATTTTTTTACGAAGATGTAAGATTTTCATTGAGTGGATGTCTCCAAAAGATACGAGCGGCCTTTGAACCGTTTGGGAGGAGGTGAAAAATGTAATCTGCCAGAGTACCAGAAGATTCACCATTATTTTTTCACGGTAAAAGTTTATTTTTGATTTTGTAAGCCTCATGTTATAATACTGGGAGCTTCTATAGGTCCCCCTTGACTCCAGATAGCCTATAAATATTTCATCTTTTGGAAAGGAGATGTTTGTGATAATATTTGTAAGCTTGTAAAATTTGTTATAAATTTGTGCATGTGAATTGGTAAAATTTGACGTGAAGTGAATCAATATTCTTAAGCTTCTTCTAAAGTACGTGAGAGGCGGGCCATTGTTAGGAAATTCGAAAATTAAGTTATGAAATAATTTGCATTCATTTCCAAATTCGTATTTTCTCTCGTACTTCATTATATAATGCGAAGCATGCATTTTCATAGATGCGGAAGTGTAAACAAATCTATTCATTTCTATCTTGCGTCATTACTTTGAGCTAACCACTGCACTTGACATCTAAATACACAGTTGTTTAATCGGAATCATATATGACTCCATCTATCCGATAACCGCTTCTGATATGCAAATCTACTATTGTTAGCATGATATATATATCTGTATTTATTATGTGTAATAGCAGTATCTTTTAGCAATAACCTTCAGTAGATACCTCCGGAGTTACCTTTGGACTTTCTGTGTTAGTAGCATATAGTGGTAGGTCCAACTGATGTAATCTGCTACTGAGTAGATCTATTCAGTGACTATATGTAATCACAAGAAGTCATCATCTCGCCTTGCCTTAGCATCCGGGTCTACATTTAATGACCGCTCGCCAAGACTTCATCGGGCATTGTGGCCCCCGCATAATAACCTCCATTACAAGCGGCTGATGCGTCTAAGGGGTCTATTCTGGTACCCCCGGTTGGGGTGGGAGACGTCACTTTTCCCGGCCGTTAACGCCGGAAAAAGTGACGTCTCCCACCCCAACCGGGGTTACCAGAATAGACCCCTATGTAAGTAATAAGTCGTAATGTTGAATCATTGGTTTTTATGTTTTGCTGCGTAGTGTTCTTAAATGTGCAGTGGCTGAATTATAGCTCACGCAGCATTTGATGGTCTTAGTAAATATTTTTAAAACATTTATTTAATTTTATATTTAATTTTATCCATCATGTAATTTTATTTGCAATAGTGTAAAAGCTTGTTGGTATTTCGTTTTTCGATTTGAATAATGATTTGATTGCGGTGTAAATAGATTGTCGCAAAGCTTAAAAATAAAAACGCTTTTTGAAATGGAGGATTCGAGTTTATTATTTGATATGCTCTAAACAAACTTTGTTGCTGATTTCATGATTGTAATAGAAAAAAAAAGAAGCCAAAATATTGGTGACCGTTCCATTAAATAAATAAAATGTCGATAGCCGACGGAAACGAAAGTGGAGTTGAAGTGCATAAGATTAGTGTAAAATACCTCCATTTTGGATATACAAAGAAGAAATATAGATTTATCAAGTAGAGGCTTCTCCGGGGGCACCGTGAGTACACGCATGAGTGGCCGCCAGATAAGTAGGCGGACACTCACTTCCCCTGGGGGTATAGCAATGGTGTGGGGCTCTGGGTCCCTCCTCCAGTGATATTACGTACCTCCTTCTGGGAGGGGTTAGGCGTTGGCCTGGTGATAGGCTATTAGGACTCCGACCTCAGTGCTTGAGCTATTGTAGCGGCTGACATTAAGGCTTCCCTTATGGCCTTATCTCACTACGAGATATTTCGCGGTCTTGGGAGAGCAGTCACTCTTCTCGGTCCTTGGAACCGATTTTATTAACCCGGAAAAAAAGGTCAGATCTTTTTACTTTTGCTATAAAGCTCCCGTCGAAGACAGCGGTCAAGAATAACTCACCGAATCAGGTCTGTGGAAAAAGAGTTGCCTTAATTGATCAAATTCAAGAAAAGCCGGCTCTTTGGAATCCGGTGGAATTAAATTACGCGGAAAAGACATACAAGAAACTATTGTATGAAAATATATTGTCAGACATAATGCCAGAAAAATAAAATATGAAATAATCTGCAATGTGTTTCTGTCTTGATAAAGTTTGCTCTGTTCATTTGTTTTACTTCCTTACAGAGGCAAATACACTGGTGAAATAAATTAAGAGAATTTGCATATTTTATCGAATTTCATGAAAAGAACTGAACTGGATGTAAAACCACTGCTTCTAGACGAAAATGCAAATCTTGTATGTCAAATACGTAAGCGTGCACGTGTGTGTAGGCGGAGCTAATAGAGAAACAGGCTTGTAAGCGCGCGTAAGGTAAGACGCATTTCGTTCGCTAGCACACCTCGGCGAATTTCTTGGTGTTATTCTGCAGCACTCGTTAAAATTCAAATTGTAACAGTAAAAATGAGTAACCACCAACGTTTAGATGATGGAATGAGGTGGCGAATTGTGGGGAGGCTAGAAGCAGGTCAATCTCAAGTCCAGATTTGTAGAGAGTTCAATTTAACGCCCAGCGTTGTTTATTAACTTAACTTATGGACGTTAACTTATGGAAACAGTTCCAGGATACCGGATCCATCGAGAGAAAGCCTGGGAAAGGTCGTCCAAGAGCCACCACGGCCACAGAAGATCGTTATTTGTCCATTATAGCGAGGCGTAACTGATACAGCTTCTCAGCTCTCCCATGACTTGTATGCAGCCACAGGAACCCGTGTATCAAGGGTGACTGTTTCCAAAAGACTTCATGAGACAGGGTTGTTTGCAAGAAGACCTGCTGTTTGCGTCCCGCTCACTTCTGCGAATAGGAGAGTCCGTTTAACATGGTGCAGAGAGCATAGAGATTGGAGTATGGATCAATGGGCGACCGTTCTCTTCATTGATGAGTCCCGGTTCAGCCTAAACACCGATTCTCGCTGTACGTTCATATGGAGAGAACCAGCGACCCGCTACCTACCCTCCAATGCCCGCGAAATCGACCATTATGGCGGAGGGGGTTTAATGGTCTGGGCAGGCATCATGTTGGATGGCCGAACACATCTCCATGTCTTTGAAAGAGGCACTGTGACTGGTGTGAGGTATAGGAATGAGATCTTGGAGCCCTATGTTCGCCTTTTCAGGGGTGCAGTTGGCCCTGAGTTCATTTTAATGGACGATAACGCGAGGCCACATAGAGCTCTTCTGCTCATCCAGATCTCCAGGCCTCAAACCTATAGAGCATGTCTGGGACGCTCTGGGGAGGGCAATTGCAACTCGCAACCCCCCCTCCGAGAACCATCCAGGAAATGAAAACAGCGTTACTGAACGAGTGAGACCAACTGCCACAGGAAATGATAAACTGCCTTATTTTAAGTATGAAGTCACGCTGCAAGGTCTGTATATCTGTAAAAGGGGACCATACCCCCTATTAACCCATTTTTTGTTTATTCTGCAACCGCTGTTTCATAACTTCAGACTCCAACGAGTGTTACGCACGATCATGCGTGTGTATTACAATTGTTGAATGGTTATTTGTTTTGTATTGTATCAATGTATGTACATATCAAATTTCATTAAAATCGGTCCAGTAATTCTAGAAATAATCTACCAAGTCTGCAAATTCTCTTAATTTCTACACCAGTGTAGAATTAAGAATGGTTTTGTTAATGCATTGAATGGAAAAGTAATAAATAAAATTTTTTAAAGTCCTTAATTTTGAAAAAAAATTTTCATTACTGCTAAACTTATTTAGAGCTGTTGCAAACTATGGTAATGATAAATGTTTATAAAATTGCCACCTTCTCACTTATTTATATTATGTTATTGTTGTTTGAAATAACTATTTTGATATAAGTTAATTTTATTTCAATATTTTTGAAATGAAATTTTTAAACCCGTTTTCTTCTAGTTTGTTTTTTCACGAAATCATGTGTACGGAAAAAAAGCTAAAAGTCATTCACAGTTTATTTAATCGCATTTGCATGTAGAAACGGATCTTCGAAGGAATTATTCTATAAAATATATCGTTTAAGACACTAATTGAAGAATGATTGAAAAATGCATATGCGAAAAATGAATTATTTAAAAATTTATTTGCCTAGCGCTTAATTAATATGAGTATATTTAAAAAAATGGGTACATTTTATTCAAAAGCAAGAATTCAATTCGTTAATTTCAACTTAACTGTCTTCATTTTTAACCAAGCGTGCTTATTTTTAAGTAATTAAAAGAATCCATTTAACCCATTACAGAAAGAATTCAGATCCAGGTGTAATTACTTGTTTGCATATTTTATATTCTATTTCTGAACTTGAAATCTATCAGTTATGTAAGATATGAAGAAAAAAACTTTTAAATATTATTTTTACGATGTTCCAATTGGTAACATTAATCACTTCCGATAACTGGACACTTATATGACATATAAAAATTGTGAGAATTAATATTTTTACTGAAAAATACAGAATGTTACACTTTATAATTTTATGTAGATACGTCACTATTCTCAGCATTTTATCAAACTGATCAACTTGTACTACAGTGATACACAGTAAATGAAAAAAAAAACATTTAACAAAATTAAGAAGATTGGAGAAGAAAAAGATTTAAGTGATGCTAATTTGAAAATTCGATGAAGAAAATACATCTACATAAGTGAATTTATTTCATTCATATATATCACTCCTAATACAATTATTTACTATTTTCACATATGAACATTACTACTACTATTGCATTACTATATTTATTATTTATTAATAAGAAAACCACACTACAAAGAAAACTCCAGTTACAGAGGCCAGCCACAAAATGGAAAACAGACACAATGAAAAAAAGCTGCAATCAATGAATCTTAAAGATATTAAAAAACATCTTAAAAACAATGTTAAAACTTTTAAACACTAAACTCTAAAAATGCGGAAAGGAAAAGACAGCAAAAATACAAACTTAAAAAAAACTATTTGCATCGCCTAAAAGGCAATTATACATTGCAACTGTCATCCCTTTTTTGGGGGTTGTCAGACCTAAAAGAAGGGGCGTCCATTCCCCTAGGCTCAAGGACACATCGAAGGAGAAACCTACCCGTCGAAACCGCTGTCCTAAGACAGCGAAAAGTTTCGTAATGAGATATCGCCTTTATACTACACTGTAAAAAAAATCCCGTAAAATTTACGGTTTTAAACTGGCAGCTGGGTTGGTTGTGCAAAACCGTAAAAGTTACGAAGTAAATCCGTAGTCACAACGGTTTTATACCGTATGAAATCAAGTTTTCTCCGTAAAAATTAAGTCATCGAAGTAAGTGACATCATCGATTGAGTTGAGTCGTTTTCTCCTTCTGTTCGAGTTGAGTTGAAATGTGCTGATGTGTATTATCAATGAGGAATATTAATTAATCAAGGCTTAATTGTTAATTTCAATTAGTTTAATTAATATAATTTTTAATTGAACTTACTTGGACGATTTCGATGCAAGATGGTGACAAAACTTCTAACTTCTCCCAGCCGGGGATCGAAACCGCGTTCATAGAAATAAAAAGGCAGTCACTCTAACCACTAGACCACCGGAGGCTTCTTAAAATAAAGTAAAAATAAGCTATTTGAGTCACTATAGCTCTAGTGGTGCCACCTAGTGGTGTAAAAATCAACTATTGCCAGAACACGTGTTTTAAGGTTACGGAGATGGAACCCTATTAAAACCATGAAATGAATGCAATAAAATAACAATGAAGAAAAGAGAAAGTTATCGTACGGAAAGCAATACCGTATGACGAAATAGAATTTGAACTGACGGTTTTAAACCGTTTATGGCTGGAGCGAAAACGGTGAAAAACCGTTTTGTCAACAAAACAGCTTTAAACCGTCAAATATGCGGAAAAAGTCCGGGAAAAAAACGGATATTTTTTACAGTGTACGACAGCGATGGGTGATCCAGGTTCTCTGGTTCTGGTTACCAAGTAGAGGCTCAATTCAAAATAAGCGGTACTATTGTCGAAGAAACATAATTTAACTATTTAATTTCTCAAATGGATCCCAAATTTGTCGAACATGTATGGGATACCATGAATAGTAAAAGCTAAACTAAATATTCAGATTCCAAAACTAGACTCTTGAATTTATTTAAAGAAAGTGGCAATACAAGAGTTCAAAGTTTATTCACTGTAATTGAATTAAATGATTCAAAGCCTAGTAAGTTATTACAAAAATTAAGATCAATAGCCACACTGCAGTTGTTTGTAAAAAAATTGATTAAAACTTTTTGGTTTGGAAAATTACCTGAATCTATCAAAAATATTAAAAATGCTAGTAAAGAAGATATTGATAGTTTGGAAATTACGGATAACACAATTTATGATATGAGCCCTAAAATCAAAATTTTCAAAACAAGTAATGAACATAATTCTTCTAACGAATTGTTGGATAGAATTAAAAATTTCGAGCAGCAACTTGCTGAATTATGTGCTCGTACTGGGGCTAGATCGAGAGCACGGAATAACAATTCTTTTCGTAATAAATCTAGATATCGAAGTAACTGAAGCAATTTTGATCCCATAGGAAATTTATGTTATTTTCATTCTCGATTTGGCACTAAAAGCTTTCCGGAAAAAAGTCAGCCTCCTTGCAATTGCAACCAAAAACCACAAGATAACCAGAAAAACTCAAAATTTCAGAAGGTTCAGTGAAAAATTATGCTGCAGAAATTCTAAAAGATTGTCACAAATTTCGTCCGTGATCGAAGATCAAATTTCCACTTTCTAGTAAACAGTGGAGCTGTTATTACCATAATTCCTAGTACGTCTCAGAATAAAAAGAAAGAATATAAATTATATGCTGCTAATGGTACAGAAATCTAAATTTATGGTATAAAAATGTTAAATCTTGATTTGGGATTACGTCGTGAATTTCAGTCTCCGTTCATAATTGCTGACATCACAAAATGTATGTTAGGAGCTGATTTTCTTCTCAAATTTAATTCAATTATTGACATAAATAAGAACAAAATTAATTGATGGGATAAAAAATCTCAGTGTTCATGGTGATATAACTGCTTTTTAAAGTGATAGCGTTGTATGCACATTGAATAAATCCAAAAAAATATTCTAATTTACTGTTAAAATATCGCGAAATTTCTAAACTTAATCTTCTACAAGCAAATAAAACATGATGTTAAACATTTTATCCAAGTAAATTCTAAACCTATTCATGCCAAAGCGCGACAACTTGACCCAAAACGACTAGCGATAGATAAAGAAGATTTTAAATTTATTCTCCACAATGAAATATTCGTCTATCGAATTCGCAATAGACAAGTCCTTTGCAGCTTGTTACGAAAAAAAGATGGGTCCTTTCCATCTTTTGGGAAATAGGGTCAGCTAAATTCTCAGACGATTCCTGATCGATACCCAATACCTAGGCTAGAATATTTCCATCAAATATTAAAAGACACCAAGATCCTCTCTAAAATTGATTTGATTAAAAAATATTTTCAAATTCCCATTGCAGAAGAGCTCAAATGTAAAACAGCTATCACCACACTTTCAGTTTGTATGAATTTAATGTAATGAATTTTGGATTGAAACATGCTCATGCAACGTTCCAACAATTTATCTATGAAGTTCTCAAGAGATTGGGCATTGTTTTTACATATTTAGAAAATATACGCATAGAATCCAAAAGCAATGAAGAACATGAAATAAGCTGAAATTAGTTTTAGAAAGATTTGATACCTTTGAATTAAGAATAATTGTTTCGAAATCTGTTCTCGCTGTTCAAGAAATCAACTTTAGAATATCTATTTACAACCCAAGGTTCTTGTCTTCTACCAGAAAAAGTTCAAACTATCAGCAACTACAAACGACCCAAAAATATTTAATACCGTAGAACATTTCTAGAAATTTTTAATTTTTGTCTTCGTTATCTAAAAGAAGCAGCAAAAAATGAAGCACTGTTACATTTTACAGATGCTTCAGACTAGGCAAAGATGCAATGTTACAGCAATATGAAAATTCAACTTGGAAGTCAATTGCATTTTACTCTAGGAAGTTAAACAAACTCAACAAAATTGTAACACTTATGACAGGGAACTATTCGGCATAATCTTTCAGTTAAACACTTCAGTCATTATCTTGAAGGAAGAGCATTTACAATTTATACAGACCATAAGCACTTAATATTTACCTTTCACCAAAAGCTTGACAAAGTGGAAACAAAACAAGCTCGTCAACTTAACTATATCTCCCAGTTCTCGACTAATATTAAATATATAAAAAGCGAAAATATAATATTGTAGCCGATAAGCTATCCCGGATTAAGGGAGTTTCTTCAAAAGACTACGATCAAATAGCTCATGCACAAACTCAAGATGAAGAAATGAAATTGCAAACCACTACTCCCTTGAATTTAAAGGAGTACCTTCTACCTTCGGGGAAATATTTGTGGTGTGATACTTCAACTAGTAGAATTCGGTCTTGCATTCCACAAGCGTTCCGAAAGCAAACCTTCCAACATATTCACGGCCAGGAATTAAGTCAACTATAAAATTAATGACTTCCAAATTCATTTGGCCTAGCATTAAAAAAGATGCACAATTGTGGACTCAAAAATGAATTACATGACAAAAGGCTAAAATCAATCGCATAACAAAACAAAATTCGGTTAGTATAAGGAACCTACAGGAAGATTTTATGTTGTGCATATCGATCTCATTGGTACTCCTCCTCCATCCAGAGGGAATATTAACTGTCTAACTTGCATCGACATATTTTCAAGTTCGATGGAAGCAATTCCTTTGGATAACATTTCAGCAGACACTGTGGCAAAAGCATTTTATAATAACTGGATAGTATGTTTTTGAACGCCAAGGAGATTTTTTACCTATCGTGGAATTCAATTTAAAAGTGAAACATTGCACACTTCGTTGAAAATATATGGTATTAAGCTGCTAGATGCGACAGCCTATCACCCTGCATGTAACTACAAAGTTCAACTCCTTCATACAACATTAAAAACAGCATTAAAATATAACAACAATCTATCTTGGGCTGACACGCTGCCGACGGTAATTTTGGGTTTGCGTACTTCAATTCAAGAAGACAACGATCATTCAATTGCACAAATAGTTTATACAAAGAGTCTCAGAATTCCTGGAGAGTTTGTTTGGTGAATGACATACAAATGAAAATCGCGGGACCAAGGACCACTCGTAAAAATTCGAGTCAACAGATATTTCAGCATAAAGACTTGGAAAATTGATCTCATGTCTTTCAAAGTCTAGATCGAGTTGAAAAAAAAACAACTGGAACCTCCCTATGAAGGACCATTTTCGTAATTGAGCCCAAAGACAAATACTTTACAATTAACATTAAAAAGAAAAAATGTGAATGTGTCATTAGAAATCCAGCCTAAATTTTATCAGAGGACAATCCTATGGTGACAAATATTGTCCACAATAAATTGCAGAAATCAGTTAATAAACCAGATCTGACGGAGATACAATCTTGCACAGGCAGAACTATTCTCTTTCCTGCCCTATCCAAGGACTTTATTTAAAACATTTTACCTTGTAAGATTTTAAGTACTATTTGTAGTTAAAGTATGTTGAGCTGTATTATATGAGTGCTAAATAATATGCCTATGCAAGTCACTACTTATTTCCCTTATTCGAAACCTAACGCAGTTACTGGTGGGGGAGTAATGTAGTGGCTGATTAATAGCTCACACACCGTTTAATTTTTTCGTAAATATCTTTTTACAGCATTTTTTTATTAAATTTAATTTGATTCATCATGTAATTTCATTGGCAGCAGTGTGGAAGCTCGTTTGTATTTTGTTTTTCAATTTGAATAATGATTTGATTGCGGTGTAAATAGAATTTCGCAAAGCTTAAAAATAAAAAAATATTATTTGGAAGGGAGGATTCGCAGTTCTTATTAACAAGAAGACGACAAATGAATATCATAGTTCAGTCAAAAATCGGCGGATGGAAGAAAATTGTGTAGTTTTGATATTTGGCACAGTTGTTGAGGGCATTGCCTAAACGATATACTTAATATCAACGCCGGTGGGGGTGAGCGGGTGTTTAAAGGGCGCGTTTTCAGTTTTTCTTAAATATCTTGAAGTAGGATGTCGTGTACGATGAAGAGTTTTTAGCAGTAGAAAATTTTTTTCTTTCCTTGGTATTCCGTCAAAGTAATATTATCATACTTGAGTCTTTTGCTTCAATTCAGTTCAAGCACTTCTTGGGTACTGTGAATCCATTTGTATAGGTGATTCTTCATTTTATAATTCAGAGGAGAAATCGTTTTGTGCAATTTCTGTAAAACATTTGTCCGATGATGTTGGTTTCCTTTCATTGACAAGAATATATGCATCTCGTGATAAATCATATTTTTCATCAGAAGAATTGGTTTCAGATAAATTAAGCAATATTTGTAAAAATTTCTTTTTACGACAGCATTATTTTACAAATGGTTCTTCGTGACATCGGAAGAGAAAATATATGCCCGAACATATAAAGAACATCTAAAGAAATGAATATCTGCCCTTTCAATAAAGCAGTTGCCTAAAGCGCGAAAATTCCAATTCCAATTGAGAATTGATATTTTCACACTCCCTCATGTATATTCCTTCTCATCAAATCATCGTAGCAAAACAGAACATTAAAAGAGTAGAAAAAATAACAGAGTAGACAAAAAATAGAGTAAAAGATCATAGAATGAGATTTTTGTTTAGCGGTCCGAATGACCGCTGTCAGTATGTCTTTGTATAAATATTTATAATATTGATAATAACGAGCGAAAAAAATAATTTTTGTTTTACACATTATTTATGAATAATCAGAAAAAGTCATTGAACGAATAAGAAATCGAAGGAAAAAGAAAGAAAATATGAGAGTTTGAAATTCATTTGTGGTCAAAATGACCGCTACTGTCTCTTTAGTGTTAAAAGTGCAAAATCTAATACATTCAGAAAAATCTAAGTCCTATATAATAATTATACAAGGGTAGTATTGTATGCATAGGAGCGGGGGTGGGGCTGACAAACCCATTTGATGAACAGTCGTGTTCCCTTCCTCATCTCACTTACTTTCATCTTCACAATTCTCTTTCTACTCGTAGTCCAATCAACGAATTGTAAATTTAAAACGGTGCAATTTTGAAATTTGCGACAGTTGTTGAAAAGACTGCCCTAAACGATATATTAAATGCACCCGCCGTTGGGAGTGGGGTGGGTCAAAGGGGGATTTTTGAGTATTTCTTAAATATTTCTAAAACTATTGGTTTTGGCGAAAAACTCTTAGTTAAAAAATTAAGTTGCAGTAAATTTCCTACAGAAATAGTCCTACATATTTTTTGTAGAATGAATACTTTAGAATGTATAGTGGTATGAAAAACTGCATAATTGCAATAAGTGATTCAAAATCTTAGTTTTATTTTTAAGACAGAAAGTTTCTTATTTCAAAATGGCGGCTATCTATTGCAATATATCTATAACATATTAAATATATACATACCTACGTAAAAATACGTATAACCCATGTTTACACTATTTCGTAATCGAATTTCATCATATTTTTCTACTATTTAATAAAATTCGAACTTCTCTACTTCTAGAGGGGCACCATTAGTACAGGTACTATAACAGGTGCTACAAACATAAACATATTGCTGAGCGAGTGTGGCAACGCCGCTCCTTTGGTTGAGGAGAGATCAGCTTTGATCTTGGTTGATGATTTTAGAAATGATTCATATCTATAGTTATTCAAATTATGTCAATTAGCAGGGACTTTGTATATGGCTAGAAACATCTTCTCACCGGCTTATGAGATAGCATCTGGTGTTGATGAGGGGTTATAGAGGATGACAGCAACGTTTTTCATCTGGCTCAGCTGATTTTTGAACAATGTAACTATAGTGCTTTGCTTTTTAAATAATTAACTGAATTTATGTCCCAGCCTCTGAATGCATGTACAATGAAGATGGTTTGGGGAGAAGAAAGTTTTTTTTGGAGATTTCTTGTAGAAAATAGTTTAACTTTTACCTTTCTCCTGCCAGGCTTCATAAAATAAATGTTACTTTCTGATGGTGCCAAAGCAATCAGTAACACGACTAGGTTACCCTTTTATAGCAAATATTGGATGAGAACTTGCTTTCTCTAATCCACTTCTCACAATATAAGTATAAGCATCTCCTGTCTTATAATAGGCCTGGTCTTATTCCTTTCATTGGGAAGAAAATGTTCATGCAACAAGTGTTGAACTGTGACATGCTGGTTGAGAGCTTTTAAGTTGAACTCGGCTTATATATGTAAATTTAGATTATACTATTTAAATACACTCATTTTATGCGTTAATAGAACCAAAAGACTGACTAGAAGGGATCTAGTGGATGGGAACGGACGTGAGGGGAGTCAGGGAGCACAAATGTTCATTAAATAGGTTTGTCATCCCCCTCCCTGACACCACCACTATTCTCGACACAGACAATACTATCCTTGTATAATAATTATATAGACATGAGGTTTTCTGAGGGTTGTTGCTTCAACACTTTTTATTGATTTTTCCATGAAAATAAGGATTTTTTAAAATATTTACTTTTAAATCCCCTTCTATCTTCTAAACTATTGATACTACAAAAAATTAAGGACTAATTTTGTTGGAAATTTAATGTAACTTAATTTTGTGATTAAGAGTTTTTCTCTAAACTCATAGTTTTCGAGATATTTAAGATATATTGATAAATATCCCCTTTGAACCCTCCGCACACACACACAACGGCGGGTACTTTTAGTATATCCTTTAGGGTAGTCTTCTAAACAATTACGAAAAATTTCAAAATTACAAATTTTTAAAAATTTACAATTCGTTGACTGGACTACGAGTAGAAGGAGACTTTTAAATGAGAACTGATGTGAAAGGAGGAAGGAAACACAATTGTTCATCAAATGGGTTTGTAAGCCTCTCCCCCTCCACTCGTTATTATATAGGGATGAAGTTTTTCTGAGTGCTGTAGATTTAGAACTTTTTATTGATTTTTCCATTACAATAAGAAATTTTATAAATATTCACTTTTGAGTCCCCCTGTATCTTCTTAACTATTGATGCGGCAAAAAATGCAGGATTATTTTTGTAAGAAATTTCCTGTAGTTTAATTTTGTAATTAAGTGTTTTTTTTTTGCCAAAGCCCATAGTTTTCGAGATATTTAAGAAAAATTGAAAACTGTTCCTTTAAATCGCCGAGTACCCCCCACCGGCGGGGACTTTTATTATATCGTTTAGGACGCTGCCCTCAACAACTGTGCCAAATTTATAAACTACAACTTTTTTCCATTCGTTGAATTTTGGTATTCGTTAGCTGGACTATTAAATTCATTTGTTTGCTTCTTGTTATTTCAAGAGTGAAAGATGCAACAAAGTTTGTTCAGAGCATAGCAAATAAGAATTGCGAATCCTCCCTTTCAAATAGCGTTTTTATTTTTAAGCTTTGCGAAAATCTATTTACACCTCAATCAAATTTATATCCAAATTTAAATACAAAATACACAAACGAGCTTTCACACTGCTGCCAATGAAATTACATGATGAGTCAAATTAAATTTAATAAAAAAATGTTATAAAAAGTTATTTACGAAAAAATTAATCGGTGTGTGAGCTATTAATCAGCCACAACATTACTCCCCCACCAGTAACTGCGTTAGGTTTCGAATAAGGGAAATAAGTAGTGACTTGCATAGGCATATTATTTAACACTGATATCATACAGCTCAATATATTTTAACTACAAATAGTATTTAAAATCTTTCAAGGTAAGATGTTTTAAATAAAGTCCTTTGATAGGGCAGGAAAGCGAATAGTTCTGCCTGTGCAAGATTGTATCTCCATCATATCTGGTTTATTAACAGATATCTGCAATTTATTGTGATCAGTATTTATCACTATAGGATTGTCCTCAGATAAAATGCAGGCTGGCTTTCTAATGACACATTCACATTTTTTTCTTTCTATGTTATTAGTAAATATGTTCTATTCTTTCTATGTTATTAGTAGTCTTTGGGCTCAATTACGAAAATGGTCCTTCGTAGGGAGGTTCCAGTTGTTTTTTTAACTCTATCTAGACGTTGCAAGACGTGAGATCAATTTTCAAAGTCTTTATGCTCCAATTTATGTTGACTCGAATTTTTATGAGTGGTACTTGGTCCCACGATTTCCATTTGTATGTCATTCACCAAAAAAAAACCTCTCCAGGAATTCTGAGACTCTTTCCATAAACTATTTATGCAATTGAATGATGGTTGTTTTCTTGAATGGCAGTACGCAAAGCCAAAATTACCGTCGGTAGCGTGTCAGCCAAAGACAGATTTTTGTTATATTATAATGCTGCTTTTAATGTTGTACGAAGGAGTTGAACTTTGCCGTTACATGCAGGATGATAGGCTGTCGTATGTAGCAGCTTAATTCCATAGATTTGGGGCGAAGTTTGCAATGTTTCACTTTGAAATGGAATTAAGCGGTAGGTAAAAAAATTCTGTGGCGTTCTGCTATCCAATTACTATAACATGCTATCCAGTTTCTATAAAATGTTCTTGCCACAGTTTCTGCTGAAATGTTATCTTAGGAATTGCTTCCATCGAACATGAAAATTCGTTGTAAGTAAATATTCTCTCTGGATGGAGAAAGAGTTCCAATGAGATCGATATACACAACACAAAATCTTCCTGAAAGTTCCTCATACTAGCCGAATTATGTTTTGGTATGGCGATTGATTTTAGCCTTTTGTCATGTAATTCATTTTCGAATCCAAAATTGAGCATCTTTTTTAATACTAGGCCAAATGAATTTTGAAGTCATTAATTTTTTAGTTGACTTAATTCCTGGGCGTGAATATGTTGGAAGGTTTGTTTTCGGAACGCGTATGGAATGTAAGTCCGAATTTTGCTAGTTGAAGTATCAAACCACAAATATTTCCCCGAAGGTAGAAGGTGCTCCTTTAAATTCAAGGGAGGAGTGGTTTGTAAACTTATTTCTTCATCTTGAGTTTGTACATGAGCTATTTGATCATAGTGTATTGATGAAACGCCATTATTCCAGAATAGCGTATCGGCTACAATATTTTTCGTTCGTAGTGTGATCTGGTAATCTGTTAGACCCTGAGCTCTTTTGATAGTGCCAGTACTGTTATTTTATTATTTATTTGTTGACTGATGGTGTTATTATTTTACACAAGTGTTGTTTATTTTTGATGGGCTTCTTGTTTTCTGGAATGTTCATAGAATAAAGTCTTATTCTCCATTTTTGTACCACATTAACCGTACACCTCCTTCCCAATCGATTTTCGTAACAATACATTATTCCCTATCATATAGGCTTGAGAAAAATTTCAGCATTTCATAATACACAATATTTTTGGAATTAATTCCCAACACAACAGTTCCTGTTGCTTCTTCTCCTGGTCCACTTTAATTTCCTATGAATCACAAACCAAATCGTAACACAATAACGCTTAAGACCCTTCATGAACATGAAGTTTAATCTTCGCTGTTTTTCATGACTGCTATTAAAAATGCGAAAAATATGGTGATATAAAAAAAACGTTTTCTTTTCTTTCGTCAAATGGTATTTCTAGCATGAATTTATACTTGCGATGATGTTCAGGAAAAAATCAAAACTGAAAACGGCAATGTAAAGAATATTTTTAAATATACACTTTAATTAGTGTACTAAAATGTACGAATTCATTTATTTTAATTATTGTGTTTTTTTCAGTCATTAACTTATAGTACATCATTATAGAATCCGAAATCTTAAAATCATTTTTCTTAAAATCACAGTTAGACGGCTCTATGTGTATCATTTTTCAAAATTTAATTAAATTGATCGATTAATGGCTAATTTACATCAGAAATATAATATAAGTGCATTATTATCAAGTACACACAAATATACAATTTTTCGAAGTTATATTATATTTCTGATGTAAATTAGCTATTAATCGATCAATTTAATTAAATTTTGAAAAATGATACACATAGCGCCGTCTAACTGTTTTAAGAAAAATGATCTAGAACATCAGGATGAGTGTAAAATCGATTACAAAACCCAAGCCTTACAGACATGAAGCAAGTAAAATTAATTATAAATATATAAAAGCTGTCTTGTATTGAAACAAATAGTATACATTGTACTTGTACAAAACAATATTATCCAAAAATTGAAGTTAAATCATGCCCATATGATGGATTTTTAACACTCTCTTGCAAATTTCATTTTAAAATACATTGTCCATATTTCAGTAAGAAAAGGAAATAACGTCACGACACAAAGTTAAAACAACATTCTGGTGAAATTTAAATGAAATGATCTTTATATTTATTATACAACTATACATGTGTACAATGCGTAACGATGAAGAAACGCAAGTAATCTTCAGTACTATAATATCTACACTGAAAGAAAGTATAAGAATGATAAGATACCGTTTACGGTGTAGAAAACGAAAAAATTCAACTTACAGACATCCTGGCCTACAGTTCTGAAAACAGCTGAGATGCTTTTTCTTCAGTTCAGTTTCGCCAAGAGCATTTATGGAAACAGCTGAAAAGAGAAAAAACTTACTAAAGAGTATATGAACATCATAGGCTTTGTTACGACAAAATATTTAGTATCAATATCTTGGAGAATTTGGAAATGTTTTTAGAGTACTGGTCTTGGATACAGATTGAAACCCGACGAGGAAGTAAAATGCAGTTTTTTTTCAGATATTATTAACAATTTTATATCATTACTTTTGTATTCTTTGCAATAAATATATTGCCTAGGCAAATTTATGGCAAGCTAACTTGCATTTTCGTTAAACATAGAAAGAAAGAGATTAATGAAATGTCTCATTTTTTTTTCTTTTCAAATTTCAAATAAGGCAATGAATGTTTAAGACAGAATATAGCCAGTTCCTTTTCTTTTCTTTTTTTGTTTGTTTTAAACTAGTCTGCCTGTATTTGCCGAGACTCTATTCGGCTTAAGAGTTCAAGGAATACCGATACTGACAAATGTCCATAGATCAAAGAGTTTGAGCTTCAGTGTGGCTTGATATTGACCAATACAAAATACGCATTAGCTTGCGAGTTTCGGATCTAGGTTGAGGAGCCAAGGATTCGCCTTGAACTATCGCCATTTACGGCTTGGTTTTCGAAGTTTTCGAAATATAACACTGCAGTTAAATAGTAAACACGTTTATTTTGAAGAATTATTTTATATTATATTAGGAAGAGTGGGATAAAACAGGGTACTTGAGATTCTGGTGCAATTAATTTTCCTTCCTACTGGACAGAGTCTGAACTGCAGTTCACTAATCAAGAAGAAATAATGGTCATAGTGGCCGTGTTGTTGTGAAAGTTTATTAATTTTAAGACGTCAAGTCTCTAATGTTCGTTTGTTCTTAAACTATTCGTACTTAATAAGAATTGCAGTTATAAAAACTATATTTAGTCTAACTTATTATAAGTTTACTTATACCCTACCAAACAATAAGGATTTACTCCAATATTTACGTGGTTCAATTCCGTTTATTATAACCTCTGAACTCGGGGTAAAACCTGGTACTCCAATGGCGCAATACCGGACCAGTATTGATGATTCTTTCAATGAATACCCAAAAACACATCAGACGCTGATTTTTTAAATATTTTATTGATGTATTTTCCAATTAATGCAAAATGGTGGATCCAATGTATAAAACTTTCTTAGCTGGCCCGAAAGCTGTAGTGGGGCGGAGGAAGATGACAAATGCTTTACATTTGAATTTTGTAAGTAATATTCTTAATTTGCCATATAAAATTAAAATGTCTGTTAAAATCTTGTCATCCATGGTCATCTGCCGCCCACTACCCTCCATTTTTCAAATAAATCTAAAACACTCTACTTCACTATACATTCTCTATGAGGAAGAAACTTAATATAGTTTCCCAACCACAACCACTGGACCTATTCCGACAATTTTTATTTAACATGAAGGTTATGACGTCTTAATATGTCATCAATGACCGCTTGCACTCACCGTCCTCAAGTTTCGAGATATATCGTTGTAAAATTTAAGGAAAATCCCTCAGGCTCTACAACAGCCAATTCATCAATTTATTTATCCAAGTGGCAAGCATATCCAGGCTTTAATATTATGAGCCAATAGCTGTTATCCGAAGGCGGCTACTATAAACATATATCATTCATATTAGTTCTAGTTTTTTTCCGAGTGTATGGTTATGTTGTTATTTCGGAATTGGGTAATCGCAGATTTTAGGAACATTTCCATTGAAACTCCTTTCTGTTTGTGGGTTTAATCTAAAGTTGTAGATGTGACTTCATCACGTTAGTCTGCCGTCGAAGTTTAGCGTGAGGTGATGCTCAAATCTGATCCTCCCGAAACTTGCAAACTTTTCAGCCACGAGGCTTTCCAATATGATTTTTGAAAGTCATAGGACTTCCAAAATATATTTTTATTACTTTGGAAGTCACATGACTTTAGATGCATTAACCAAAATTGCATTAAGTTTTTTTTATACATAAGAAAATTAATTTCTGAAAATTATATATGTATACATCCAAAACAAAATAAACAAAACATATCAAAAATGAAATGCAAAAACTAAAAATTAATTAATTAAACAAAATTCAAATTATGATCCTATAAATAAAAGTGCTAAATACATGCAAAGAGCACATGAAAAACTCGAACATATATATGAACTATGCTACTCTTACAGCTACCAAAAAAGACAAACCAAAAATTTAGAGTTTTCAGCAATAAAATTAGTTGCTCATCTTTGGTTGAGCGAATTAACCAGGTTAAATCGATTTTGCTGTACAAACAATCCCTGTCACTAATTGTTGAAAAAACAGAAAGAGTAATTTACCCTAAAATGAAAGAAATTAGAATGTTAATATCCATACGCTAACCCTAACAATATATCATCGTTATATGAAAAGAATCTATATTATATCTAAGATATACAATCAATATATATTGCACCAGTACATATTGCTCTAAAATTAATAAATTCAACATTCAATATCCATTCTTTTAAACTAACAATTATAAAATCAATATGCTTACTTATCCTATAGATGCATTCAGCATTTCATTACAAACCGTCACATAGCTTGAAAACTCTAGATTGCCAACGCCAGATTTCTAACTTTGATTCAGCTTTAATTAACAAATTATTTTAATGCCTATATTTTATTTATGATACCTATATTAATATTCTCAAAATAAGTTAAAATATGTAATCAAATGAAATCTAATATTTTTATTAAACAAATGATTGGAATATTTAGAATCTTATATTGTTTTAAAGGGTTTAAAAAAAATCCTGACGCCATCTATGTATTAATGCAAAAACTAGAAAATCAATAACCAATTTGGACGAAATTTTTACTTACTTTAATAATACTTTTAATATAAGTAACATATAAAATATACATGCCAAAAAGCCAAGAATTATAAATATTATATTAAATACTAAAATGAATGGTTTATTCTAAGTGACTTAAATATTTCTTATCAATATAAACTCGTAAGAATGTTTTAGGAAATCTATATACTAGTGCACTATTATAACATTTTTCTATGTTTTAATTTTATTACCTTTATCTGTGACCAAATATTTATTTCTAATTATATAACTTTTTAATAAATTCTTCAAGACTGAAAGGCTTAGATTACTATCCCAAGAAGAAAATTTATTAATTTTAAAATTAATAAATCATTTTCTATCAAAGATATCAGTAAAAATTTTTCTATCTATAATTTTTATATCTAAATCTAAAAATTCTGTAGCTAATTCATTGTTATTAGTTTTTTATTAGTTTTAAATAGTCAGGATAGAGGTTAATTTGTGTCTTTAGATCTATTTCTTTATTAAATATTATCAAATCATCTGTATATCGGAATAATATACTCGAGCTATTAATAATGAAATCTTTCTCATAATAATTTAGGTAAATATTTGCCAAACTATTGCTAGCTGGACCTCCTTTAATTTGATGATATATCTTATTACCAAAAAACATAATTTCCTTTTAATACAAGATTAATAAGAATTTTATAATTATTTATGTTTATATCCTTTTTTAAACCGAAATCTTTATGAATTTTTACTAGGCTATATATCAAATCATTAATATCCAGACTATTAAATAAATCCTGGAAGTCAAAATTTTGTACACTAGGTATGCCACCTGCTTTCACTGCATTTACAATCACAACACTATTATTGACAATAATTGAATTTCTTTGCTTATTCAAATTCTCTCTAATTGTCTATATGTATTTTTGTAAGATTTTGCCAGATATTTAATATATGTATTACAGCCATTGGTTATACTTCTAAACTTAAGAGGACTCTTGCGAAATTTTGGAATTAGAAAGATATATGGATGATCTGTTTTAATATATTGAATCCCTTGTTTTTTATGGAAGGCTTGAATTCTATTAGCAATTTCTCTATCACATAATTTTGACTCAGTAGTTATCACTGTTAATTATGATCATTAAGTAGTTTTTGCAACAATATTTACAATTTATAGCAGAGTTACTGGGCACTTTGTCTACTATTACAATATATATACATACGTATATATAAGATAAAAAACAACAGAAACAAATTTTTTTTGGAAAATGAAAAAATTAAATTATTATACAAGTACAAGAAAGATTATATTGGTTAAAAATTGGCTTTTCTGCGAATTTCAACGCTGGCAAGTATTTTATATTTTGTGAATATTTCTGTGTTTCATTTTGTTTTTAATATAGGTTTTGTGTATTCGGATTTTTCTGCACTCGATTTTTTGAAATCGGCTTCTTTGTGTTTTTCTTTTAATCCAGAATTTTTCTATTTTAACGGTGGTTTCTTTCTGGAGAGATGACGACAAATGTTTTTTTACGATTTTTTGTTGTCGTTAAGCAGGAAAAAGCATATGATAGGTTGGCTTCTCTTCCTGATAAGCGGCTTGCCATAATTTATTGCGTTTTTGTCTTCCTTCTTCGGTCTTTTTGTTCGTTTATGATATATTTTCTTTTGTTTCTTTATATATATATATATAAGAAGCAAACATAATAATAAAACAATAAAATAACAAACCTTCATATCATACTCGAAAGGACATGAAAAGTCGAATTGAAGGTAGATATGAGTAAAGATAAAAGTGCGAATAGTGTCAAATGGAAAACAATAGAAAAACCGTAAATTTTAGTCTCTATATATATAAAGTTATTGATGGAGAATTGAATATTGTACAGAACGGAGAAGACTTTTATGAAGAGAGAAAGAGATTTTAAGTTTTTTTAAAATGAACATTACATGCAACATTGAAGTTGTACGTAGGATCTTAATTTAAAACTTTCAGCTTAAAGAGACCACATACTTACTTCCCAGACAAAAATCACTTGGTGACGAAACCATTGTCATTCCTGTGTGACAACCAAAGGCGTCTTTGGCCAATTCTGAGTCGCACATCTCCAGGCACATCTAAGATGTAGGATTAAAGAAATACCAGCGGTGAATAAATTTTTCTGTGTTGATGATTTGTTTCGTCAAATGATTCCAAAAACAATGAAATGTCAAAAGGCAAGAGACAGTGAAACGGAAAAAAGGCATGGATTCTTGATATAAAATAGAGCTACAAGCGGAAAGATAAGCATAGCTGCAAATATAATTTTATTTGACTCCTAGCCACCTTTAGAAATGACGAAATTCGTCAATATCTCAAGGTCGAATATTTTCACAAGCACGTTAGTTTCCCCGCTTAAAATTTAGTATACGAGAATTTGAAAATGACATGATTACCTTTTTCACCGCATGAAATGGAAGTTCGTATGTTCTATAATGAAAGTTCTTATAATAAGCAATGGACTTATAAAAGTTTTGAATCTGATAGATAAGAGAAGAACAAACATAGAATTTATTTTAGATACATCGGAGAGGATTATCTGCTTCTTTTTCGCGTTTATAACAAGTGATAATTACTTTTCTACGAAGAATGATTAATGTTATAGTATGCAATCATACTTCACATAAATTCTTTAGCATATGATAATGGTTCCTGTTCGTTTCCGAAAAACGTAGCTCAGCCATTCTTGTTTGAAACCTTTCTAATTTTATATAATAATATATCATCAATAATTGAAACTTTCTGTCTATATATAAAACAAATATATATATATAAAACAAATATATATATAAAACAAATAAGAAACAATCATAACAGAATTGTAAAAGCAACATAATCAACATAAACATTCATAATTCACAAAACGTAAAGACAAAAAATCTGCGGAAAGAAAATGTCGAGAATTCTTATAGGGAGAAAATAAACAAAAGTGGAAGATATTATAAAATAATATAAAACAAAAACGCAACGAATGCGCAATAATGCTGCAATTCAAGAAGATTTGGGCAAGATATCAATGTCATGAAAATCAATCAGTATTAAATTTAAATGGAAAGACGGTAGTTTATTGGTAAAAGCGTATAGATGCTCATCAGAGCTAAATAAATGGAATCTATATCAACCTCTAAAAATTAGAGAAGTCCTCATTATCAAAATCAGAAAAAGTCTCGCGTTGGCTGCATCCCTTAGTTTTAGGTACATAAAATTATTTCTAATATTTGGTATTTCATTCGAATTGTTGGTCTATCATAATGATCGAGGTGAAGGCAGTGTTTTCAGCTTTATGCTAGTACTGATAGCAGAAAGCATTATGATTTCTCTAATTTTTTAGCAGTTCCTATAGATTTCACTTATTTACCTCTGATGAGCATCTATACGCTTTTACCGATAAACTACAGCCTTTCCATTTAAATATAACATTGATTGATTTTCATGACATTGATATATATATATATATATAGCTTTAAAACAATCAACAAGAAAAAAATAGACAAAATTTTAAAAAGAATCTTAACTTAAACATTAAACTAGAACAACAAAAAAAAATATATTTTTATTTATAAACAATAAAATCTAAAAAAGTAAAACTTAGGAAAAAATGAGATATAATGAATGCAAGATTTATTTAGCGCGCAATTGCAGCAGCAAAACAAAAAACAGAGAACAATAGAAATCAAGATCATACAGAAATAACCAAAATAAATAAATAAATAAATTAAACTCAGAGTTAATCGAATAATTTCAAAAATAAACAAGGAATCCATTCTAGTCCACTTTTTCAAGGGCTAAGAACTATTTGAAATGGATTCAAAATGCTACTTGGGAAATTTTTCTGTAATACACTAGCGCTACATCAAACATAGCTTCTCATAGCCCGAAATTTCCCATACAAAGGACAATAGAGATTTGCACATCAAAAAGCATATTTTCAAAAGAAAGAGGAAAATCATACGCTTACAGTTAAATACAGTCATGATCACACATTTAAGAAATTATTTCTTAACGACTCTATTATTGAAAAAAAAATGACTGGTTCGAAATTTGTAATTTCAGCATCTTTCATCTTTTTAATGGTATTGTTGCAAAAAAGGACTCACTGTGGTGTATGGTGTAAACAGTCCAACACGCAGGATAATGGAGAATGAAGGTTTATTTACAAATATGCAGGAAAACACGTAGCACAGGTACAGGAAACAATAGTCCTTGCACAGATTACCAATGTAAATAGACAACAATTCACAGGTAATGACAGTTTAGCACTTTGATATCTAACAGCACAAACAGCCAGCAAATAACTAGTAACGACAATAACAGCTCAGCTCACCAGCTGATTAGCTCACACAGCGGATAGAACTCCGAAGACGTTCACGCTTCACAGTCAAGTAACCAGTCGATCAAAGACGCTCCGTGATCCAAACGCGGTCTTATATACTCTCCCCGATAGGCCGTGACGTCACATCGAATTTTGAGGAAAAACCTGGATCTCGGCCCCTAATAGAAATATCGAAAAGGGTTGCATTTTCGGGAATCATCTATTTGTCGCCAAGGTCGCCAAATTTGTCGCCACGTCGCCAAGTTTGTCGCCAAGGTCATGCGTGCCATAAGAGTAGCTAAGGTCACTCCATGCTTCACCTTGTAAAACTCTCTTCCCAACCATAAGATTTGCATTGCTGGGAAGCGACTTTCCATGACTGTAACACTGCTCCCCTCTTCAAAGACTGACGTCCCGGCAGTCTCATTACACCGAACTGTGATCAGTAGCCCGGTAGGGGTTAGTCGATTGATGTGAATTACTTTTCGCTTGGCGTTGGGCGACCTCTGAACTCTATAGATAACATCGTTCAGTTTCTTGACGATAGTATAAGGTTCTTCCCAGTTCTGTTGTAATTTCGGGCTCAGACCCCTCCGTCGCTTCGGGTTATACATCCAGACCTTGTCTCCCTCCTTAAAATGATGGCCGGTTGCTCCGGAATCGTAGCGAGTCTTCATTCGTTGACTGGCCAATTTAACTCGCTCTCTGGCGAACGCATGTACGCTTTCCAAACGTGCCTCTAAATTATTCAGGTATTCATTCGGCGAGTAAGGCGTATCACTCGGTCGTCCAAATAGGATATCACATGGCAATCGCAGTGTTCGACCAAAAAGCATATCTGCTGGAGTGCATCCGGTCGCATCATGGTTTGCGCTCCTATAGGCCAAGAGGAAGAGTGGTAAATGTGTATACCAGTCAGTCTGATTCTTCGATACAAATAAAGATAGATGATTTAAAATCGTTCGATTAAACCTCTCGACCATGCCATCGGACTCAGGATGCAACGCCGTCGTTCGAGTCTTCAGAATTCCTAAAAGTTTGCAGAGCTCAGTAAAGAGAGCGGAATTAAAATTTGTACCTTGATACGAATGTAATATCATAGGTACGCCATAACGCGAAATCCATGCACGAACAAGTTCTTCAGCCACAGTCGAGGCTTCCTGATCTGGAATGGGGATTGCTTCTGGCCATTTAGTAAAATAGTCCATCAATACCAGTACATACCGATTGCCCTTTGTCGTTACAGGAAGAGGTCCTAAAATATCCAAAGCCATTCTTTCGAAAGGTGCGCCCACATTATAGCGCTGTAAACGGCCTTTAGTTCTTGTTTTGTGTCCTTTTCGGGCTCCGCAAGCGTGGCATTCTCTGCACCATTTTTCGACGTCGGGGCGAAGTCTCTCCCAATAGAATCGCTCTCGGGTTTTGCTCAAAGTTTTCATAACTCCAAAATGGCCTCCACTTGCACTGTCATGAGTCTCTCGCAGAACTTCTTGAATCCTGCTTTTCGGGAGAATTAGTTGCCAGCGACAAGAGCTTCCATCGTCACTCTCCCACTTACGATATAAAACACCATCCTTAAGGTGTAAGGAGTCCCAAAGAGCCCAATATCGTTTTGTTGCAGGGCTTTCCGGAGCGATTTCTTGCCAAGATGGTCGATCTTCCGAATTTAGTTTCTTCTCCAGAATTGGCCTAATAGCAGGATCTTCTAGCTGTGCCTTTTGGACCTCATTTGAAGACCAGGCATCCTCAGTTGTTAAAACTTTCACGGAAATGTCTGTTTCCATTCCGAACTTTTTCTCTGCATTCGTGCAATGTTTGCAACTCTCTTTACAGGGTCTTCGAGAGAGAGCATCTGCATTTCCGTGAGAGGTTCCCTTGCGATGCTGGATTTCGAAGTCATACTCTTGCAGTATTTGGATCCAGCGAGCTATCTGGCCTTCAGGTTCCCTAAAATTCAAAAGCCATCTAAGGGAGGCATAATTAGTCCGGAGAAGAAATTTCCGTCCATAGAGGTAGTGATGGAAATGCTCTATAGATTTCACAATGGCTAGTAATTCTTTACGCGTGACACAATAATTTCTTTCTGGCTTACCCAAGCTCTTGCTGAAGTAAGCGATGACACACACTTCGTTTCCAATCTTCTGAGAGAGCACGGCTCCTATTCCCTCATTACTAGCATCCGTATCCAAGATAAATTCCTTGTCAGTCCGGGTATAGGTCAAGACAGGGGTCGTTGTCAAAGCCTGTTTTAGACTATTGAAAGATTTCTCGCACTCTTCGGTCCAATTAAAGTTTGATCTAGCTTCAGTTAGTTTATGTAGGGGTCTTTCTATTGCAGAGAAATTCCTTACAAAACGACGGTAATAGGTGCAAAGTCCAAGGAAACTTCGGAGATAGTGTACTGTCTCTGGACGAGGCCAATCAACTACTGCCTTAGTCTTTTCTGGGTCGGTTTTAACTCCGTCTGCTGAAATTATGTGTCCAAAATAAGAAACTTCCTTTCGGAAGAATGTGTATTTCTTTGGACTTAGCTTGAGGTTAGCTTTCTGCAGTCTCTGGAATACTTTACGAATATTATTAAGATGTTCTTGAAATGTTCGTCCTACTATAATAATGTCATCAAGATAAACTAAGCAGGCTTCAGACGTAAGTCCACGCAATACTGTCTCCATTAATCGTTCGAATGTGGCAGGGGCGTTACAAAGTCCGAAAGGCATTACCTTAACCCTCTGAGCGTTTCGCCCGTATTTCTACGTCGACCTTGGACTACCTCATAAGCGGGAAACACGCATTTCAACGTGTGGTCAGAGACACGCCGAAAGCGATCAGCCCGTATATTTACGTCTCTTGTGAACTGTCTCTAAAGTGCGATAAACGTATTTTAACGAATTTCTTCCCCCTTCCTTGGTTTGATATTTTGATTGATTAGCTGGGTAGGGTAGCGGTCGACACAATGAGTGCTGATAAGAATGTACTTACTGCAAATTAGAGATACCACAGGATCCAAGACCCCACACCCCTATAGCTTGGGGCATTTTAACGCTATCTGCATTGAGGGCTTCTTTCAGAAAGAAGGTCAGTTTTGGATTTTTTTTTCTAGTTGTGTGTGTCCGAATTTGGAATCTGTATAAGTTCGGTTTAATATTTGTCAGACTGGATTGAAATTGTATTATGTTTCAAGTGTTTTCCCTGTAATACACTTATGTTATATAAGATTTTATTTCAATGCATCAATGTTTTAATCGAATTGTTAAGTAAAATAGATTTTGTGGTCCAATCTCTTTCAATACCCCATTCAAGCATAGAAAAATTTGAGAAGCCGGGGGTGATAAGAAGAGAGGGGGTTGTTTATTTCGTTATGTAACACTGAATTGAAAAAAAAATAAATTTAAGGTTTAGGTGTGATTTTTTAAAACTATAACAGTTTTTTTTTTCTAGATGAGTGTTCTATATTACACTACTTAGAATTTCTTTTAAATTCATCAAAATGAAATAAATTCCGAAAAAAAAACAATTATTTTTTCAAATAATTATTATTCAATTTATTTTTTGCTCACTTTGAGCAAACATTGAAACAAATATTAAAGAAAAGGGATGAAAATTTTATTTTTTATGTTTTAAAATATTGTATTTTTGTTAGAGAAAATTTTGGTTTACATGGAAACGTAAAGAATAATATCAACTAAATTTAACGTTTGAGTGATCTTAACAGACTTTTAGTTATCTTATTAAGAGTCTGATAACATCTGCAGTTTAAGTTTATTTCAATAGTCAGTGAAAATGTTTATTTCATTTTTAAAATGTAAGAACACAAAACCATTTCTAAGAAAATATCAATGCTTACTTCAATGATACTGTATTTATGCACTAGTTCCTTGAGCGTTATAGTTTTGCTGATATGCATTCTTCATTAAGTGATCAAATCTAAATGCCTGAATTGCATTGCTTTTGGTAGCTCTTATGCCAATTGCGAGCTGAATTTTAATAAATGCTATGAGACAAGAATCCACTAATATGTGTTACAAACCTATGATGCATCCCGACACGTTATTAACGAGTTTGAAGACAGTACTTCTAATAATAATAGTAGTCTCAGGCATTGAATTATTTCCAAACTCCACCGTCACATGCTAGACAGTGTGTTTTATCACAATATCTTGTGTGTGTGCTGTGATTTGTAAAGTATAATTTTTTTAAATAAAATTCTGATTTATATACAGGTTTTTATTTTCATTCTGAACTTTAATGGATAATAATGAGACTCTTATTTATTTTCCAAGCGTTTTTACTTTCTAGTAAACGAAGTATACAAAGAGAAAGTATTA
>BGPR01000717.1:227269-261348 GCA_013235015.1 Araneus ventricosus | reverse complement strand
TTACGAATATTATTAAGATGTTCTTGAAATGTTCGTCCTACTATAATAATGTCATCAAGATAAACTAGGCAGGCTTCAGACGTAAGTCCACGCAATACTGTCTCCATTAATCGTTCGAATGTGGCAGGGGCGTTACAAAGTCCGAAAGGCATTACCTTAACCCTCTGAGCGTTTCGCCCGTATTTCTACGTCGACCTTGGACTACCTCATAAGCG
Source organism: Araneus ventricosus (assembly GCA_013235015.1). Classification (NCBI taxonomy): domain Eukaryota; kingdom Metazoa; phylum Arthropoda; class Arachnida; order Araneae; family Araneidae; genus Araneus; species Araneus ventricosus. Next base: position 261,133 of record BGPR01000717.1, on the reverse strand, counting down.
GGAAACACGCATTTCAACGTGTGGTCAGAGACACGCCGAAAGCGATCAGCCCGTATATTTACGTCTCTTGTGAACTGTCTCTAAAGTGCGATAAACGTATTTTAACGAATTTCTTCCCCCTTCCTTGGTTTGATATTTTGATTGATTAGCTGGGTAGGGTAGCGGTCGACACAATGAGTGCTGATAAGAATGTACTTACTGCAAATTAGAGATACCACAGGATCCAAGACCCCACACCCCTATAGCTTGGGGCATTTTAACGCTATCTGCATTGAGGGCTTCTTTCAGAAAGAAGGTCAGTTTTGGATTTTTTTTTCTAGTTGTGTGTGTCCGAATTTGGAATCTGTATAAGTTCGGTTTAATATTTGTCAGACTGGATTGAAATTGTATTATGTTTCAAGTGTTTTCCCTGTAATACACTTATGTTATATAAGATTTTATTTCAATGCATCAATGTTTTAATCGAATTGTTAAGTAAAATAGATTTTGTGGTCCAATCTCTTTCAATACCCCATTCAAGCATAGAAAAATTTGAGAAGCCGGGGGTGATAAGAAGAGAGGGGGTTGTTTATTTCGTTATGTAACACTGAATTGAAAAAAAAATAAATTTAAGGTTTAGGTGTGATTTTTTAAAACTATAACAGTTTTTTTTTTCTAGATGAGTGTTCTATATTACACTACTTAGAATTTCTTTTAAATTCATCAAAATGAAATAAATTCCGAAAAAAAAACAATTATTTTTTCAAATAATTATTATTCAATTTATTTTTTGCTCACTTTGAGCAAACATTGAAACAAATATTAAAGAAAAGGGATGAAAATTTTATTTTTTATGTTTTAAAATATTGTATTTTTGTTAGAGAAAATTTTGGTTTACATGGAAACGTAAAGAATAATATCAACTAAATTTAACGTTTGAGTGATCTTAACAGACTTTTAGTTATCTTATTAAGAGTCTGATAACATCTGCAGTTTAAGTTTATTTCAATAGTCAGTGAAAATGTTTATTTCTTTTTTAAAATGTAAGAACACAAAACCATTTCTAAGAAAATATCAATGCTTACTTCAATGATACTGTATTTATGCACTAGTTCCTTGAGCGTTATAGTTTTGCTGATATGCATTCTTCATTAAGTGATCAAATCTAAATGCCTAAATTGCATTGCTTTTGGTAGCTCTTATGCCAATTGCGAGCTGAATTTTAATAAATGCTATGAGACAAGAATCCACTAATATGTGTTACAAACCTATGATGGATCCCGACACGTTATTAACGAGTTTGAAGACAGTACTTCTAATAATAATAGTAGTCTCAGGCATTGAATTATTTCCAAACTCCACCGTCACATGCTAGACAGTGTGTTTTATCACAATATCTTGTGTGTGTGCTGTGATTTGTAAAGTATAATTTTTTTAAATAAAATTCTGATTTATATACAGGTTTTTATTTTCATTCTGAACTTTAATGGATAATAATGAGACTCTTATTTATTTTCCAAGCGTTTTTACTTTCTAGTAAACGAAGTATACAAAGAGAAAGTATTATAATCGTCGATCGTAAATTTCAACACGAGATTTTGATTAATCTCCACGTTTTAGACCTCCCTGTGTCCGAAAAACACAATTTTGGAATTTTGTTTGTGAACACGGTAACTCAAAAACGGTTAAAGCTAGAAAGGCGAAATCTGGTGTATGGACTTTATACAAAATTAGTATATATCAATCAATTTTTGGATAAAGTCCGTAAACGGGAAATTTGTCTGTTAGGGTTCATATGAGCACGATAACTCAAAACTCAATAGCTAGATAGAAAGAAGACCGAACCACTCAGAGGGTTAAATTGCCAGAGTCCTTGTCCGGTGGTGAAGGCTGTCTTTTCTTTATCTTCAGGTTGCATCTCGACTTGCCAGTATCCACTTTTCAAGTCTAATGTCGAGAACCATTGGCTTTCGTTCAAAGAATCCAGGGTGTCGTCTATCCGTGGTAGAGGATAACTATCCTTTATCGTAATCTCGTTTAACTTCCTGTTGTCAACACAGAAACGTGTCGACCCATCTTTCTTCTTAACAAGCACAATAGGCGAGGCCCAAGGTCCTGACGATTTGCATTTTCGGGAATCATCTATTTGTCGCCAAGGTCGCCAAATCTGTCGCCAAGTTACCAAAATAGTCACCATGTTTGTCGCCAAGGTCATGCGTGCCATAAAAGTCGCTGAGGTCACTCCATGCTTCACCTTGTAAAACTCTCTTCCCAACCATAAGACTTGCATTGCTGGGAAGCGACTTTTCATGACTGTAACAGTATTCACTATTTTAAACAGATTTCAGGATTTCCGATGAGTGTTACATTCTCCAGTTCACTAGCCAATATCTTCTTGCACTTTTTTGAAGATAAAAGTATTAGAAATCATCTAATTTACGGATACATACACATAGATGATTTGCTTATTTTAAATTCTGACAACTTAGATTTCATTATTAATTGTTATCCAAAAGAACTTCAACTTAATAAAACGAACTCTCATCAAAATAAAGGCACCTTTTTAGATATTAAAATTGAGATTACTAAGCAGAAAATTTTGATTGGCCTGTATGATTAAAGAGCTGAATTTAACTTTAAGTGTAAAAATCTTTGTGATTATCAATCCAATATAGATTGTAGAGTAGTTAGAAACGTAATCTTCAGTCAAGCTAAAAGAATTGATCAAATACGCAATAATAGAAATGATTTTTAATGGCTTCCAATGTTTTTTTAAAGACTCTCAATGACAACCATTTATCCTTTAATATTCACGACATTAAAGATCTTATCCTTGAAAGCAGTCTGGAATATACAATCTAAAAATAATCACATTCATTGACGCTTAGATGGAAACTAAGGGCTTTTTTCTAAATATGTCTGGATTGGTTTCATTCCCTAGAAATAAATTCCTGTTTCTGCCTCTTATGTGTTTGTTTCTTCGAATATAGATGGCGCCATGGGACTAGTGTTTTTTTTAATAACCACTCCTTCGAGAAAATTAGCGTTGGTTTGTGATCACATAAAGATTTTTTTTCTCATTTCACAAATATGGACGTAGGTTTTTTTTTATTTATGAAGGCTCATTTTAATAGAGCCAGATGTCTGATATTTTTAATCATCTTATTAGCGTTTAAATGTGTGTTTTTCCTCTTTCTTTTGAATATCCGCTTTTTGATGTAAAAATCTCCATTGCCCATTGTATGGGAAGTTTCGGGCTATGAGAATCTACCCAGATAGCAATTTTAGTTTGCAGCAAGCTTGCCACAAATTTGTCATGACAAGAGTGCAAGTTTGCCACAAATTTGTCATGACAAGAGTGCAAGTTTGCCACAAATTTGTCATGACAAGAGTGCAAGCTTGCAGTAAGTTAACGAAAGCTCCGAAGTCACCATGAAACGAACTTGCAGCAAACTTTTCACAAGCTTGCCGTGCAAACTTATTGAAAATTATAGCAAAAACGAAACGAGTACGAAACACAACTCGGGTTAGAACTCGCGACCTCCCGGCTCCAAAGCGGAGACGCTAACCATTGAGCCAGTTGAACTCTGAGAGGAGAAGATAGATTTCGCTAATACATCGTTCGATTCGATTCGTATACGATTTATTTTTAACTATTTTCTGGATTTCATTAATTTTTTGAGTTGAGAATATGATTTGAAGTCAAAGAGAGCGATTTTCGCTAATAACTACGTTTTGCTAGTAGAATAAATTATGAAATTAGAGTTCAAAAGTAATTACTTTAAAATGGGACAAAATGTCTAGTTATTATTGTTCAACAAACACTGACTGTTTTTTAGATTTAATTTTGTTTATAAGCGTTAACATTTCAATATTAATCAAAAGACGATATAGTTTTCTTTAAAGTGAGAGTGATATATTTAGTAAAAAGATGGAAAATGTTTCAAAAAAATTTTTTATAAAAAAGTTATTTTTTTTCACAAATTATCATTGATTTATTGAATTAATAAAAAAGAATTACGGTCTAGGAGATGCTATTAAAAATCGGATGTTTTTTAAAACAGAGATAAAGATAATTATCTCTTTATTGTGCTATCTTTGCAGGAAGCTTGTTTTGCAAAATTGCAGAAAGTTTGATTTGCAAAGGAGGTGGCGCTATTTGCCACATCGAACTTGCTACAAGTTCGATTCAAGTTTGACGCGTCAAATTTTGTCATGACAAGTCAAAACCAAACTTGCTGCAAACTTACGTGCTATCTGGGTATGTTTGGCGTAATGCTAGTTTCTCACAGAAAAATTTCCCAATTAGTATTTTGAATCCATTTCGAATAGTTCTTAGTCCTTGAAAAAGTGACTAGAATGGATTCCTTGTTTGTTTTTGGTTTTATTAGATTAATTCTGAGCTTATTTTTTTATTTTATTCTTTTGGCTATCCTTGTATGATTTTGATTTCTCTCTCTATATATAGGAACAAATATATAAAATGACATATCTTAATATTCACAACAGAATTAACAAACATATCTAAAATCCCTTGCAAAAACTTGAACTTTTAATTAAACTATATCTAAATTATAATCTATTGAATAAAATACTAAATATATACAAAGAGCATATGGAAAATTTGAACATATCTATAAATTCTGTGGAATAAAAGGAAAAAAAAAACTGGAGGGTGTGCGAACTGAAATTAAAACTAAAAAAAATAAGGGCCACCCTACCATCCATGTTACAAAATGTTGAAAAGTCAGAAGAAGTAATTAACCCTAAAGAAGAAGAAAAAAGTAGGGTACTTAACCTAAATTATTGCATCACTATAATATAAAAATTACCTAGCATGTATCTAAAATACACATTAAATTTATTGCACCAATAAAATATTTCACATATATCCGTAGAATAATATATAAATTGTGTGTTCTTTGTCTATAATTTGAGTTGAGAAGGAATTACCTCAAAAGAGTTAGGGTTGGTGAAGATTTTCGCATCCTTTGAAGGCCCATTGTCTCTGCAGTTGGTCTGGTACGGAGGAGGCAAGAGGTGCTCTTCTTTCTCCTACAGAAGAGTTTTTCAATGCTCTTATGGGCAGTGTAATTCATTGCAGAATAAACACAATCTATGGAATTTCAATAATGAAAAGATATTCTGTCGAAGCATTTAAAATTTAATATTGTATGAATTTAGTGTTGTTTCCAAATGTTTTTCCTGTCTTTATGCGGAAAAAACTAAAGAACTAAACCGTTGTTACATCATGGAAAAAGCTGCTGTTGAAAGATAAAACTATGGGAATTTAATGAGAATAACATATTTTCATTATTCTCGATTAAGGAAAGACTGGTGTTCAAAGATCACAGAGTTTTCGGAATAATTTTAAACTTCGAACAAAATTCAAAATTTAGGAGTCATACGATTTTGAAACCTAGGAAAAAGTATACCTGATGGTTTCCTCAACACTACTTCGATTATTAAAAAAAATTTAAGGAGATTCCAACCGCCTGTCCGAAATGTCTTAGTATGATAATCCTTAAGCTTAATTTGTCTGTTTCTATGTTGTCTAATTTACTCTTAATTACAGGAACAGATAAGCAAACACTCGTAACAAATTTCATTTATCTGGCGCTACTCCGTCTTTGTTTTGAACTTTCATTTTCTGCCTGTCTACATTATAATGAATTTTGAAAAGTGGTTTTTATTTTTAAAAAGTATAATATATTGTACGCAATTTAATACAGTCGAACCGCGATATAGAGAACCCGGTATATAACGAACCCTCGGTTACAGCGAACCTTTTACATTGTCCCAACTGAAGCCCAATGTTAATAATGTATTTTCATACATTTACAACGAACAGCAAACGCTAGAGACTCGGTTACAGCGAACTGAAAATTTCTAAAAATTCAAACTTTTACTTGCCCAAAGGGACATTCTTTACTAACTGTGCTCAAGTCAACCCAACTTCTACAAGAGTTACCCCTTTTGCATGAAATACTCTGGTCCAGAGACCGCATTCCTAGCCCATTGTACCTTCGTTAGAGTCGCTGCTAACCCCATAAATGGGACAAAGGAACAATAAGCAAAGCTCTTTATAGTTTCTATCTCCCCTCCTCGCCCCGGTGTACACTTGGTCTGGTGTCAACTAGGGAAGGGGTGGGGACTTTCTGGTCAGCTGGGGAAGTGAGTGAGGAAGATATCGTGGCATTAGTAAATGAAAAATAATTCTATTGTAGATTCGTCTTCAGATATGGAGGAAGAACAAGACGAAGCAGGGCCTTCAATTGCAGATGCAAAAGCCGTTACAAACGCTTTGAACAATTTTTTTGCTACAGGAAACATCTACGAACATATTGTGGACCTGTTTAAAATAGTGGATAAACAAATTGACTAGTTGTATATAAAATCGAAAACTTTTCAACCAAAAATAATATCTTTTTTCAATGTAGTGGATTAGCAAATAAGTGAAAAAAGATAAATGTTTAGTTTGTTTATTATTGAGTATATTATTTAATACTTTATTTGTCCCTAATTACTAATGAAAATATTATGTTATTAAAAAGTTTATTATAGAAGTAGTATTTTAGCATGTTGGGACATTTTTTTTGCAAATACGGATACAGCGAACCTCGGTTAAAACGAACTTCTGAGTCGGTCCGTTGAGGGTTCGTTATAACGGGGTTTGATTGTATAACTTTTGTAGATACTCGTGTAAGAAAAAGTGAAGGATTATAGTTATAAAAGAATATTTTAGTTGACAAACTGCAGTAAACTTTACATTTTTGATATCTGAAACGGTAGACACCGACTTCAAATTCTGCGCTTATACCTCGAAAAGACACATAATATTTAAATGTTAATTTGTTTTTATTTCTGCCGTTGCATCATTTGAGCACAAATAATTATTTATTGTTAACTGTCTCTGATTCATTATGTCTTCTTTTCATTTCATCACTCTGTATGACGAAGAGTAAGCAAATTCTTACTTACCAGTTGGACTTCAATGTGATACAAATATCCCGATCTGATGGCATGTCCATGAAGTACTGGATTAACGGGAATGAATGGAGAGTGGACACTGAAAAACACTTGCGGATCACCCGGTGGACTGAATAATTCAATTCTGTAAATTTCCAGTTGGAAGAAAACATATAATGCCCCAGAATTAAATTCTGTCGAAAAAGTTAGGAGTTATATAATTGCAGTTGAAAGGTATACATTTAATGGGCAGTGAATTTGAAAATATTTTGGATTTGAGCACTTTTCCAAATATAGTTCGAAATGCTGGATGCATTTTTCTTGAATTCTGGTCTTATAAATGTATGCTTGAACTTACATTTTACAGTGAAGGTTTGGCCACGGGGGAAGGTAGGAGACCAACCGGAAATTCAAGATGAAGAAGAATATTTGGAATCGACTTTCGCAAAGCTGGAAATAATTTACAGGTTAATATATGGTTTTGTTTGCTGTGTGCAATACTTATCTGACTTTTTCAAAAATAACTCGTATATTAAGGAATTTATATGGATAGTCCAAATTTTTCCTCAAGTTTTTTGTTTAAAATATGCAGAGTTTTCAACCAAATTACGCGAAAGACAGAATACTTGACAATATATCAGAGAAGCATAATGTAAATTTTGAAGTAAATACTTTGAATTTTAGAGGGAATATGATTATTCGTATGAAAATACCAAACCTTCATCATAAAATGTCATCTCAAGACAGAAGTTCAAGGAAAATGCGTTCGAAAAATAGGCCAAGCCAAAATTTTTTTTCTAATTCATTGGCTAATACCTGTATAATTTTGCAAATGCAAATATTTCGGGATGAAATATGTACATTTATATTTATCTTTTCGTAATTCAAAACAAAAATGTTTCGTTTTAGAATGATTGCTTAAGATAATAAATGATGACATCAGATAGGGATGTAATTTTCGAAGAAAAATACAAGTTTTTGTTTGACTATAAAATATATTACATAAATCATAGAGAAGGTAAAGTGGAGTAGGTGGGTACCGATATTTCAACTTCACAAATTCATCTCAAGTTTGAATTGTTGACTAACCATGATTCTGCATTTTTATACCGCTTTAGTAGATAGAAACGATCAATAGATTTTATCTTATACATTAAAATATGAATTTATTGAATCAAATCGCTTGATTAAATTTGAAAATAAAACTGAAAATGCGTAGGCACACGTATCCAGTTCCCGATCCGGTCTAGGCAGTGTCCCTAACTGCTCTGAAATTAGGCAGCAATGAATAGAAAACTCTGTGTTTGTAACATCTTTACTAAAGGTGAAATGTAGAATATCTGAGTCAAGGAGAAGACGTTAGTTGAGTCAATCTTCTTTTATTCAGTCATTGAGGATATTTCTTCATGGGTAAAGGATTCAGTTCTTACGTAGCTCCATGACCAGAAAAGAAGAGGTAACGCGCGAGGCGGCGCGCTGTTGTTATTCGTTTGCATGTCAGAGTGAAACAGGGAAGATAGGAATGCGCAGAACGCTCAAGAACCCAGAGAAGGGAATTTTCCTGAAACGACTCGTGACTCGAAAAGAAAGTTGTACTGCGCTTATTACGATGAAAGTAGAAGTAATTAAAATGAGGTGTCGTGAAAAGATTATTTAAGAAAGTTAAAAAATTAAAATATCACATGTATATAAGTATGAAACTGTAGGAAAATTCTATATTTTTCAAAAATATAGAAATATTAAAGCAAGCTTGTCTAAAGAAACTGTTGGCAAGTATAATTTGTTTCTATTTGTGGAAAATCTTTAAAATAAAATTTATATTTAATATATATATCTATGAAAAATGAAGTTAGGAAATACATGCTTGCAGTTAAATGACATTCACAGGGCGATTCTCATTTAACTGCCAAACGTATGGCGGGTGATAGAAGAGCCCAGGTGGAGCACTGAATATCATAGCAACCCTATTCTTTATCTAACCGAGTTTGAGTTAAAGACGTAGTTACCCTTGAACTTGTATATATAAGATTAAAGTGTTACAGGTAAAATTTCAATTCATAATAAATGCAAAATGTGAAGAGGAGGGCCATTGTTGGACGGATTTTCAATTTATGTTCTTCACATTTACATAACGTTTGATTTATTTGCCTTTGGTAAAGAGGAGGATTTGAACCTCAGTTTTTTATTCGTTATGACGTCATTCCAAAGATGGGAATGTTTATTTGCTGCATTCGTATATATACTAGAATTGGGATGATGTCGTATGAGTATGAGAGTTATTATGTATTCATTATGTTTTTATTATGATATTTGCTTTTATGAACTCCAGTAGAGTTTATTTTCTAATTTTAAATTTTTTAAAATAAATTATTAGTTATCTTAAAGTTCTTGCTCCCTGTTATATCATCGTGAACTTCTGCCAAACTCTGCACCGCCAACAGACCCGAAAGATACATTAATACAAATTCATAAATACATAGAAAACATATAAACAAGAGAAAATCCTTTTAAAAAGAGTAACAAATCATTCTCAATAACAGAGTTAGGAGTTGCATATAAAAATGTATATACGATCGTTCTTATAACAGTTGAAAAACGTTTCAGATCAAATAGAAGCGAAGAAAGCAGCAGGGTTAAGTCAGCTAATGATGTTTGGTAGAAGAACAGTAGCTTAGCTAAAAACGCTTGTGTCACTACACAGCGCCAAATTAAGCAAGCATAAAATTTAAACAGCACCGATTAAAAAAATTATTAATTAACTTCAATTCAAAATTTAAAAACTATAATACATCGCCGCTTTACATATTTTTCTGTATCAAATGTGCTTTGAATATGTGTAATTAAAAATCCCTCTAAACATAAAATATTTTTAATTTTTTTCATCTGAATTCCTTCACCCCTTTCATTTTGAAAATTTTTCATAGTTGAACGAAGTGGTATTTGCACTGTTATTTGCTTGCCACAGTAAGATAAAGTTATATTATTAAACGTTTCTGATATCTCAAAATGTTGAAACACCTTTCAATAATTTTCGGAAAGTCTGTTCGTACACGAAAGGGTAGCCAACTGATATATTGAGATACGGAATCTTTGTGTACTAAGGCTTCACAATATTTAATAAATTTTGAAAATTTCTCATATTTGTATTGTTATTTGTATTTACAATGTTATTTTATTACCACTGTAAAATAAGGTTTTATTATTTAACGTTTTGGGATATCTCAAAATGTTGAAACACCTTTCAATAAATTAAATAAACCCTTATTAGGGCAGGCAACAAGCGAGCACAAATCAGAGAATTTATTTCGTGAATTCGCAGCATCCACATAATGTGTGGAAAACAGTATAAACCGATCTAAATATGGTAATAAAAACGAAAAAGGATTCTCTGATCATTAAGATTGATATGTAATTCAATGGACTTACGTATTTCCAGAGTGTCTGGTTCTGATCCACTCTGATACAGATGTAGATTTTGTGAGTAGCATTTATAGATAAGGCCTCCAGATTTTATGAATGTCCTCGTTTCAGGAGCTCTTGATCCCGTACTGGGAAGGAGTAAAAAATTAATTTCCTTAGAAAAACTGATTTGGCTTATTTAATTATTAGTCGTTTAGACATTCAGAAAATTCATAATACTATATTAAAATATGCATTAAAAATTTACATTATCCCGTTAGAGTTCAGTTTTCTCGGTGTTTGTAATATTTTCTTCTCTAGATAATGGGTATTGAAATATTTTAATACCAAATTTAAAAAGGCGAGACATAATAAAAAAGAAGTTACGAGCTGAAGGCTTCGTTGAAACAAGGATGTTCGAAGAGGACAAAGAACACTTGTTGACTTTAGAAAAGAAATGAGAGAAAGAAGGAAAGTCTGATTCCTCTCATTTTCTATTGACTACAAGGTGCGTTCGAAAAGTTCGGTAAATGGTCCCATAGTAGAATAAACGCTCTGGTTCGGATGCTGCCCTCACGCAGACGCATTGAGAGAGATGGCAACTAGTGCCCCCTATCGTCCAAATCACGATAGTTAAGCGGAAGTGCGCGCTACGACCAATTTAACGAATCAGTGAGAGAAGGCGCGTCACTGTGAAATGGAGCAACGCGTGAGCATCAAGTTTTGCTTCAAATTAGGCAGAACGGCGACGGAGACACACAGAATGTTAGTGAAAGTGGACGCAGTGAGTAAAAAGTGTGTTTTTGAATGGTTTAAACGCTTTAGAGACGGAAAGGAAGATGCCAAAGATGAGCCGCGTTTCGGTCGACCACCAACAAACACAACTCCAGACAACATCGAACGAGTGCGACGGATGCTTGCGGATGATCGACGGCTGTCTTTGAGAATGATAGCAGAAGAATTGAAGATAAGCCTAGACAGTGTGAGCAACATTATTCACGAAAGTGTAAGAAAAAGGTCTACGCTTTTCCAACATTACTCAGATCCAGCAACGGTGCTTCGAGCGATACCGAAAGAAGAGTTTGCTGACGGTTTCCAGCAGCTGTACAACCGATGTCAAAAGTGTATTGTAACTAATGGGGATTACTTTGAATGCTAGTAAAGGTATTTTGTTTGTATGCATTGCTTCCTTTATTTTATGAGACCATTCACCGAACTTTTCGAACGCATCTTGTATTTAGCTAATCAACTTTCAACGGCGCTCACCGTCCAACATCCTTACCACTCTTTCGATGACGTTGGGGCGAAATGCTGTGTGGAAGTATCATCTTGAGACCCCGCGTCCAGTTTAATGGCCATTTGCGCTTTATTTACAAAAAAGTTACTTTGTATTCAAAGCTCTTAAATCCCGCTGTCCAATGATTTGGAAAGTCCCATGCTGTCATGAAGGTCATAGAATTAATTGCATTAATTAATTATATTGATTAAATAGCTTATTTATTATATTTATTAATATATATTAAAAATTAATTATATATAGAGTGATATAATCCTATCAAAAGTATTAATCTCAATTTTTATGAACATTTGCGAAAATTATACATTTTGGTTTAAGAGGATATGGAAGGGGCGACATTGTGCGAAAGATTTATCTCATTACGGAGAGAAATAACCTCGAAACACTTCAAAAGGCATTGTTCACCATGGCAATACTCGCCCACACAAGGTCAATTCAAGTGAGATGTTCTCAGTTACCCAAACAGTACGGAAATTTCACATTGCAATTTCGCTATTTTTATTGAACTGAGAAAAGCTTTGTAAGTTTGAAGAAAGCGGTTTGGAAATGGTTCTCTAAAAGAAAACCACAGCAGTTTGTAAGAATGCTGTTGTGAACTTTGTATCTTTCTGGGCTAAAAGTTTCGAGAATTTCGGTTAAAATTTTGAGCTGCAATAAATATTTTTTTGCAACGTCCACGTTTTCGTTATACTAAGAATACTGAATGGAATTTTATGGTAAACAATGAAAAAAGTTCTGTCAAAAATTTTTATCCCAGATTTTGACATTTGAATCAAAATATTGAATAAGCCAATTTCCTCTAAAAAATATGCTTTTTCTGAACGTGAAGAAAGAGGATCTGAAAACTTAACAGTCTCAATGAATCCAGATTCTTTTTTTATTTGTATAAATATTGTTACTATTATAAAGCTTTTCACTTCAAAAATCAAAATATGATTCCTTTATTCTACTTAACTATGTACTTAAATTCCGTTAATAGAGAAATGTTTTTTCTAATAGCAGAAAGAAAAAAAAATCGCCGATGGATTTAAATTCTGAAGAGTCGATTAAGAAATCTCCATTCCCTTGAAAATAATAATTATCTTCATACAATTATTGCAGCAAATGAAATCCATACCTATACTTCTTATATATATAAGGATCGTTCAATTCATCATTAAACAAGTACTTCTTCATAACTTCATCAAATTCCCTTGAATTGCTGGTGTAATAACCTGTCATAGGTATCTAAAAATAAATATTTCCATTAAATTTTTCTAGAACTGTAAGATAAAGCAATTTTTAAAAACATGTTCTCGTTTTATCAATCTATATTTTTTGAAACTCTCTCTGACACATTTGTTTCCCTTTGACGGATGGTTTTGGTGATTTAGAATCGTCAGAGCACCACCACACAAAAGAAAATCCTTCTTATACAGTGTGCCCTCTAAACTCCATTGTCACCCAACGGCAAGAGCTTTAGTCATAAAAGTGGGGTCTAGGTATAGTAAAGTTGACATGCGCTACGCAGCGCCACCTGGAGGTAAAATTCGGAGTTAGCGTTCTTATCTCAAAAACGGTACGAAATAGGGGAAAAGAGTCAATTACAATGTTGTTCAGCATCATCGATTTATTACAAACTAACAGCTTGCGCACAAAAATAATACAAATGAAAAGCACAAAAGGCACATTTGTTTGATCGCGTTGAACAAAACTGCACTTGCCGGAAATAAGGCTCATCTATCTATCATGCTCAAAATGGTGCCCTTCAGCAACAATACATATCTGGACACGGGACTGCACTTCCCACTCCACATTGTATAACATGGCAGGTGACACGCTGGCACAAGCATCCGTAATACGGTTTCGAAGTTCCTGCAATGTTGGTGGAGGGGTTGCATACACTCGCTGTTTGATGTATCCCCACAGAAAAAAGTCCAATGGGTTGAGGTCAGGTGAACCTGGAGTCTATTCTACGCAACCACCATACCCGACGACTTGTTGCTGGAATGTGTCCCGAATGTACTGTTAGACACTTGATACCTTGTGCGGAGGGTCGCCGTCGTGTTGGAACCATACATTCCGGAGGTCACTCAACGGCAAATCCTCTAGAAAATCGGATATTACACCTTTCCTTTTCTCTTTTCTTTTCTTTCGCGTTATGTCGCGTTACAATTTTGGGAGTTGCGAACCAAACAAATATGCATTTAACGCCTTCTATTTTTAACATTACTGTTCGGAAGGTGTCTTCTCTTACTAAATCGATGATGCTGAACAACTTTGTAATTGACTTTTTTCCCGTATATCGTACCGTTTTTGAGATATGAATGCTAACTCCGAAGTTTGCCGCCAGGTGGCGCTGTAAGCGGTTTTCTTGCGTTGCACATGACGACTTTACTATACATAGACCCCACTTTTATGACTATAGTTCTTGCCGTTCAGAAATTATTTGGGTGACAACGGACTTTAGCGGGCACACTGTTTAATCAGCGAATTGTGAGGTTAATTAAAATATTCTAACGAAGTTTAAGATTGGAAAACTTTTCGTCATCCAGCAGAATCGTTAACGCGAAAATGTTTCTAATCGGCGTTTAATGGCAATCCAAGGGTGCAAATGAGGCGAGGATGCGGGGACATTGATACACTTTTTTTGGAAAGCTAAAAAATAATTTTATCAACTGAAATAATTAGAATTAATAGACTATATTTATACATTTGTTAATCTAATATAGGATTTCAGTCGAATTTCGGTCATTAATGACATAATTAAATACCTATTACACTTTTTTCCACAAAATGGATTTGTATCAATCTGCTCCATACAAAGGGTACATTGATACACACGGAAACACGTACTAAATCGCCGTGGGGGTGTTGCAACGTAAAGGAGAGAAGGTGCTGCGTAATAAAGAAGAGTGTGTTTGTGTGTGTGGGTATAAAAATACTTTGGAAGGAAGGAATGTGTTCCTCGAAGCAATTTTTGAAAATTTTTATTAATTAAATATTAAGGGAAATTTTCGCTTTCTTCCTTAATGACTTACGAAAATAATAGATCACAAAAATTAATTTTCATATCATGTGTAAATGCAAAATAAAACATAAGACGCAGTTCGCGTCCGCGCCGTAGATTTTTCGTGAAGACGTGTGGATAAAATCATAAAAGAAGTATTTCGTATTAATATGTAATTTAATTATCAATTTCTTTAATATAATATTTACACAAAGTAGTATAATGGTTACAGAATATATAAATCACAAGTTTATCGCATGTACCAAAGGTCTGTGGTAGCTTGTGATTTATCCATTTTGTAACCATTATACTTCTCTGTGTAAATATTGTATCAAAGAAATTGATAATTAAATTACATATTAATACGAAAAGCTTGTTTTAGGATTTTATCCCGACATTTTCACGAAAAATCAACGGCGAGGAGCTGAACTGCGCCTTTCTAATGTTTTATTTAGAGGAGGTTTTGATGGCGCCATCTGTTGACAGCATATATAACTACATTTCGCGTATGCGCAGTAAAACATTATTTACTACAAATGTTGATATTTCTCGTAATATTCAAATTTTAATACAATGTTTCTTTTACGTAATGTCAAATATTCTGTAAGTTTCGTAGAATTCGAGAGAAAACTCTGCATGTTAAAATCAAAAAGCACGCGGAGTTTGAAATTTTCAACTTAATACCGATTTTTATATATATTCTGGTAAATATTTTTATTGTATCACTTTGGGTCTTAGTAATACTCTTCAAGCTCTTTAAAATGACACCAGAATTAACCTCCTAGCTAAACGCGTTTCCACGTTACACTTATTTATAAGCTTACATAAGGCTAATTCGTAACAATCATGCGTATGAGTCTACAGTGGTACGATGACGTCACAGGCGAAACAATTACTGTGCGACAAACTCTTAGAGATATGATCTATCCGTTGTGGGGTCAACCATTTTTTTGTATTATTAGTCTCGTAATAATTAGCGATTCAAATCTGACGGTATTTTGTCTCACGAGAAAGTTCGAGTGACTATCACTGTAACGAGCGGAAAGACGTCTTCACGTCAAAATTATCTTTTCGATGATATTAATTACGTTTCTGTACATTTTTTTCCAATTAAATATAAATTATAAATCCGTAAAAAATATTTTAAACTTAATTTACAACAATACTTTTTATTTTTGCGATGAAACTAAAACCGTTTTCATTGTTAAACAAATTCTTAATTGTGTGTTTCTCTTAGATAGTTCATTTTTACGTTTTCTCCATTTCTGAAGACGATTTTGCAAAGTAGTTGCTGCTAAGACACATTGATATTACACAGGAGACGCGTATGAATGCGTCCCGGAGCCAATTATATCAGTCTGCCCCAATAGCCTTTTTCATTTAAAACAAGTGGCCACGTAAAAACACTGCTAAACATCCACAAAAATTAATATATTTCAGAAAAATAATTGTTTTTTGTTACATTTGGATTAGATGCTCTGCTGGAAAACTTAAATTGTGAAAAAAAATCACACAACACATACTTAGAATAAAATTTACTTAGAAGAGAAGATTAGTGGCTCGATTCATTTGTAAATAAAATTTTGACTTAACATGGCCGAAAAAGTGGTATATATATGAGGGGATGTGAACATCCTGAGCCATTCCAATAATCAAAATGTATGAACTGTATCAATGTTCTCTCGTATCATTCTAGCCCAACTGCTCCTATATCAAGTTAAAAGAGTAACTAAAATTTGTTAAGATAAATTTATGTCAAGTTTGCAGAGTAAAATAAATCATTTTTATATATCCAGTGAACTGTCAGGCTAAGCAAAATATTTTAAATTAAGTGTAACGTTGGAAAACTCGTCGTGATCCAACACATTCGTGAAGACGAAGACGTTTCTAAGCGACGTTCAATGTCAAACCAAGGGTGCAACTAAAGAGAGTCAAGTTACAGGGTGACAATTATTGAGCTATATGAAATAAAAAATAAATTTTTAAAAAACTACTGAGTTCAAAAATTTTATTCAAACTTCAAAAGTTACTACAGATATTCGGATTTAGTTTATGACATGTTCGATATGCTTGCCATCAATGGCTATGACGTGGCGCAGACGAAGAGCAAAATTCTACAAAAATCGCTGAAATGTCGTCACATCGACACTATCAGTTATCTCGAACTTTGCAATCACATTTTTGATTGTTATAACACTTGGAGCGATTGTCTTCAGCTTGTACTCGATCGCAAATTTCCTTTGAGCCGCAATAGGGCTGTTATTTCTCGAATAGTAGGCCTTGACGATCGATATATGCTCAGAAACACTGTATTTCGACATTTTCAAGGAAAAATGAACAACAACAACATAAGAGTGCGCATGCTAAAAAAAATACCAACATGCCCTGCATTCAACCGCCAAGTTTTAACCGAATCTCGCCAACGGTTCAAAAGTTATAAAGGTTTTTTTCATATAGCTCAATAATTGTCACCCTGTAAAAGAGCAGTTAAGATATGTCAAGCGTTGCTAAGAGATGTTTATATCAAATTTGAATCAAAAAAATATTTTTCAGATTAAACATGCTTAACAGTTTAACTATTTTTATGTTTCTAAAATTTGGAAGACAAAGCTGTGGACGGCGAACAGACCAAATCCTCAGCTTGATAACATAGTGCCGACAGGCTCAAGCGAATGCATATCTGCAGGTGGCGATATTAAGTCACTCCAAATTTCAAATTCTGAGAACAATGGATAGCATTTGTCGGCCTTCTAAGGCTTTGGTGGGTTAAGTCGATTAAAACCGTTATTACTGCAGTTTGTGTTACCGGAAATTGTTATTGAAAACATTCCCATTCTGATCTCAATTCGAAGAGAAAACAGCATCAAGATCTAAGTCCTGAAATAGATCTTTCAAGTTAGCATTTGGCACATAGCTTTGGCATCATGTAAGCCTGAACAGCGTCATTTCAGTTCTGAGTCTAAAAGTTTTACTATTTAGGAGAAAGTCGATCGTCATCTTAGAGAACTTCAACCTAATCTTGGTCAAAAGCGCCATTTTTATCAGCCGGATCATGGACTGGCACCAAATGAAAGGCAGTCGATGAAAGCAAATGAAACATTTTCCAAAGAGATTTTGGATATAATTTACCAAATTTTATTGAACTACACTGGTGTCCAAAAATAATACACAGTTTTGAAGATGCTACAAAATTGGAGTTAATATGGATACTATGGTTCGCAATAAGTTACTGAGAATCGTGGGGCATAATATCGTTGGCACTCATATTTTACAGTGAAGATTCGGTCATGAGAGCAATTAGGGGCCACCAGAAAGGGATGAAATCAAAAAATGGGGTTTGACCCATCCTGTTTCACAGAAAGCTGATAACGAGATGTAACTTTCATAAATGGTTATGTTTGATGTGCATAATAGGAAATATGAGTATTTTTAGTAAATATTATTTTACTAAGCATGTGCGAAACGTAGCGTAATTTTTCTTTCATAACTTCAGAGCCAGATATATGGGGCAACATATATAAAAATTCCAGTTTAATACCATTAGTATTCATAAAGGTATCTGCATTGCAACTTGGTTAATTTCGGTACAATCTAAGAGAAGCTAAATGATAAGTGCTCTTGTACATGAGTATTACAATTATTATTATAAGTATACATGAGTATTCAGGATATTCAACTTTCATAAAATTCAATATTATTGTTCGAAGATGAACGTTTCCTCTAATATTTAACGTATTTACTATAAATTTCAATACAATGCTTCCATAACATACTGTCAAGTATTCTGTAAGTTTCATACAATTTGGTGGAAAACTCTACATATTGTAAGTAAGAAACACGCAGAAAAATTTCGGATTTCTTAAAAAAAATCTTTATATCTTCCCGAATATTTGTGCTGTGTTTACGAAAATGCATGTAAATATTAAGCACATTAAACACAAGCATTGATGAAAGTTACATCTCGTTATCAGCTTTCTGGGAAACAGGATGGGTCAAACTCCATTTTTCGCCCACATCCCTTTCTGGTTTCTCCCCCTTAATCGCCTTCGTTGCGGAATCTTCATTGCAAAATGTGAGTTCCGACGATAGTATGTCCCACGATACTCAGCAACTGATTGCGAACCTTAGTATCCATATTAACTGCAATTTTGTAGCATCTTCAAAATTGTGCATTATATTTGGACACCAGTGTACAATCCTTACATTAGTCAAAACTATTCAATTATTAGTCAAAACTATTAGTGGTATTCTAGAATTGATTCTGAATACACGTGCAAAAATTGGACTCAAAATTATCATCCAGGACATCCTGACCAAGTCCTTGGCTGGTGTGGCGTCCTCCTCTTCATTACGCTTTTCACTTGTTCTCTCTTAATTGTTTGCTGTGAACTGTTTATTTTTTGTAATGCAAACTTTTATAGCCCTACCAAATTTGAATTTTGGAGACTGTAAGGGTTAATAGCCAAATGTTTAGGAAATATGGTAATTCTAGATGCTCATTCTATAAGAAGATATTTCTCAAAATATGCACTGTCAATATGGGCAAATTTTCTAAATGTGAAGATTTGGAATTCAGAGAATTCTATTTCTGGAACATCACAATTGGATTGTTTCTAACAACAAACATGTAACGATCAACATATTGTGTGCTATGCTGTCTTTCAATTGTTTGGAAATTGTATCCTGTATTGTGTTAATGTAAATTTCAAGGAGTTAATGGAGTTAAATTTTGGAAACTATATTTAGATAATAGTCAAATTATAGTTTTTTGTATCTAGAATAGTGCTTGGATACATGAAAATAATATTGTAAAAATTTTGCTATGGTGATCCACATCTTATGTAACATATTCTGTGTTAAAGGACACGATTAGAGGACCACTCGTAATATAGAACAGAAAATTGTGGACTAGTGAGTTACAGTTTTTTTTTAAAGAAAGAAAAAAAATAGGTCTTTAGGTTTTTCCTGTCAGATGGTGGATGTAGGTTGTTGTCTCTGTATACTTGCGACTTTCAGAGTGGCAATTTTAAAATTTTTTGTTTATTTAGTTTATTATTATTATAATTACATTATTTATTATTAATTTAGTGAACGCGTTCTCGTATTCTTGATTCATGATAGAGAGTCTTTGATGGTCATAATTAAGTCTTTATAGAGCATTTTTTTTGCTGGTTAGATTTTTTTTGTTTTCTTCCGCATGCTTCGGCAGGTCGGAATTTCTTCCTGGGTATTTTAGTCAAAACTTCTGCCAATTTTCAATACGAAAATTTGTTAATGTAAGCAGTGGAACTGATAGAAGACAGCCATATTTCAATCAACTAATTGACGAATGGCTTCAGAACGTCATTTTTTAAAGAAAAAAACTGGTGAAACTCAGATATTACCTGTTAGAGGTTCATTTTGTGTTCCCTTTCTAACCAGCATCAATTTCATCATAGCAACCGGAAAGTCGGATGTCGAATGGCGATCTTAATGCTTGTTGATGCTCTTAAAAATAGCGGAATGTCGTCGCTTTAAGAATTTGAAATACCTTTTCTCAAAACCATGTATGTTCGCACAGTGAACATCGGATTAATGTAGTTATTTTATTCGTTTATTTATTTACTAAATACTAGCTGAAAACCCGGCGTTGTTCGAGATCCATATTTTTTCATATACCGGTCGCATGAAAACCAATCCCACTACAGGAGTGAATGGGAATGTCTTTTACCTCGCCAAGTTGATCACTGTGCCCGCTAGGGTTTCCGTGTTTACTTTGATTGGCGAGAAACTGAGTTTTTTCTTCATCGTGTTTTGAAAACAATCCATCTTTATTTACAATTAACAACTAATAACAAATTATTTTCAACTTTAATTCTTGCTCATATTAAGCTCATTGGTACGTATTAGAATATTTTTCTAACTTATGCATATTAGATTATTTCCTTTAGCAAAGAATTACACGCTATATACTTATTTCATGTTCAGTTTTAAAAATGCATTCATGTTCAATGGCACTCAAGAAGGAATTCATTCTACTTTAAGTCACACATAAAAAAACTACAAAGTAAAAACGTTTACATTCTTATAACAGCAGCTCTCGGTCGTCGAAATATAAAAATTTTACAAAGCATATCTCGCCAGAAAAGGGAAATATCGCCAAATATTGGCATCGAAAACACTCTCCATAGGCGGCTATAGTGGTTTTTATGCATACCGGTCTCCTGTTTTTATTTTCCCTAAAACCACTGTCACCAACTTTCCTCAACAAATGTAAATCTTCTTTGAATCTTTTCTTGTTGAATTAAAACTTTCAAATATAGCCTTTTAAACAGTATAGTTTGAATGAAAATGCGAGAAAATTAAAAAAAAGAACAATTATTTCAAACAATATATAGTTAAACAACTAATACAGTTTTACAGTGTGCTTATAGTAATTATAGTGTATAACTTAATTACTGCGAATCTTCTAAATAAAATGTTTTATAAATCAGATAAAGAAAGTCACAATCGCTCGAGAACAATTCTCACTGGAAAGAATTTCGCTGAAAAGGAATGCTCGAACAGAAAAAAAAACTTTTAACCACAGTTAGGGGAACACAAATTAAATATAAATACTCTCTATTAATACTATAAATAAAGTCAAACTGAAACTCAAATCGCGTAGTAACTAAACTAACGTCAGGGATATTTGAGTGCATATTAAAAGCTACGAAATAAAAACGGAAGTTAAGTGCATGCTACGAAATAACAGCGGAAGTAAGAAGACTACCTTGAGCAAAAAAAGCAATATTTTCTTAGCTTTAAAAGTGGTAAAAATATGTTAATAAAGGCTTTGATAAAACAATATATTAGCTTGCATTATATTTTATAACAATAAAAGCATTGTTGCAATTTCAGTTTAAAATAAATTTTGAAATGATAATTGAAGTTAGAGAAAAAAATTCTACGACGATTAAATTGATATCATTAAAAAGATAATATTCTGCTCTTTAAGGTGATGTAAAAATATTTTTCGTACTATAGTATTTCAGAAGTTATTGGTGAAAAACGTCTAAAAATAGTGTAATTTTCGTTATTTAATTCAATAGATAAAAATATAGTTGGAATTTTAAAATAATTTTTACGGCGTTAGCTCCCTCTTATGCTAATCCATTACTGTGTCAAATTTTTTTCGTCGTATGTCCAAAGGTGTGCCCGTGCATAAAGATTCAAAAAACGAACAAACACACATACTTTCCTCTTTCATATTTATAGATTTTAATGCTAGATTTACTGTCTTAAGATGAGTAATTCTCTTCTAATTTGATTGCTGGTCGTATCTGAAATTTATTATTACTTTCATACTTGAGCAAATATTAAACGACTCTGAAAAATTCCGATTTCATTCGTTGACTGCTTTCCGCTTCTTTCTTCAAATAATTGACAATTATATTTGCTAAAAATTCTCAAGTTATCGTATGATAAAATCTAAAATTAGAACCAGAAGAAGTTTTTTCATTGAAAAGAATGGCCATAATAAATAGCTAGATGATTTTGATGTTAAATTATGTGTATTGAGACATCACTCTTTATTTCACAGAGACTGCGTAACAATCAGTGGCGTATCGATGGTAAGTGGCGCCGGGATTAATATGATTTTTTCTTCCCTCGTCGTCATCTCTGACTAAGCCCGTGTAAATGGTAATGGCCCCGTAATTGACTTCAAAAAGTGACAGTTAACCTTTCGTCACCATGGTCAGTGACGTAGCGATAATAAGTGGCACCAGGAAAAAATACGATTATTTTTTATCTCAGTCGTCATTAGTGGCTTATCAATAGTAAATGACGCCGTGGGTATGCTATTATTTTTAAGCCCGCGTATCATATTTTGCCTTAACGCATTTAAGACCGCTCCGTGTTTTCTTTATCGGAAATGCACCAGGTAGTTTTTTTTAACACTTCTTACAGCATTAAGAACACATTTAAGTTGTTTCTATAAAATTAAATTTATTTTCATAAAAGTTACAAAATGTTGCGTTTTCGCAACATCAGTCCAAAACGATATTTTAAAAAAATATTTAGAAATGTGAATCAAATTGGAAATTCGGCACGTGCTGCCATCTACAATTATTATTTGAAAGTAGACTTTTTTTCCGCTTTCAAAACACCAGAAAAAAATAATTTTTTTGGAGGTGTTAAAATTCAACTAATGTGGAAACAAAAAAAAATATTACGAACAATTAAAGTATAGAGAATCAAATAAAAATATTACCTCGGACATACAAAACGCAGAACATATCTTTAAAAAATTCAGAAATTAATGTTGCGTTTCCGCAACATCAGTTTTTAATGGGTTAAAATTGACATAAACGCAATAATGTTTTGACTCCATCGCGCCCCCTAAAACTATCACCTACGCCATCTATACTCTTGTCCCCCTGGTGCTACACCACTGGCAGCGATTTAGTATCCGCCAAGAATGACTCAAATTGATGAAGAATGGTGCAAGTCTCAAAAGAAACTCGGCTTCATGTGGAAGTTTCCGCCGTAGACTTAAGAGAAAACTTCACATAACCTGACAGTTTATCGAATGAATAAAACGCAATTTTTTTATATTTATGGTGGTGGTGAGGATGTGAGAAATTTAAAGAAAACAAAATCGTTCACTAAAAAGGTGACACAAAGGGTCTGAGTGGTGCAACATAAAGGAAGATGGGTGTTTTTCATATATATGTCACCGGCAAAGTTTGAAATCCGGCATTCTATAGAATGCCTTGGCATTGTATATAATGCTTAAAACTAGCCGGCAATGTATGAAACGATTTATATTTCACACATTTACTAGGTATTCTATAGAATGCCAAATGACAAACCGGCAAAGTATGAAATAAATCGCCGATTTGATTATATAAGAAATAAAGTTAAGTGCAATTCAAAATTAAATTATTTGCTTCCTTGTTGTAATAAGTAGATTCACAATTTATTTGGTTTTCTTTAATAAGAAAGGCATAAACTTTGATATGAAAACTTTCATTTTGCTTTACGAATTTTGAATAAAATATTTTTAATGCTACTCTTTTATTATTTTTTCTAAATATCATTTGTATTTTTGAGGAATGCACGCCTTTTAAATAATAGCCTTATTATGAACTTTTTCATACTTTGCCTAAATAGCATTTGTCATTCTATAGAATGCCTAGATATTATATACAATGCCTAGGTAAAGTATGTAATAAATCTCATATTTCATACTTTGCCTAAAAACACCCGGCATTCTATAGAATACCGGCATTTCACACATTGCCGGTAACATATACAACCCCCCCCCCCCAATTCTACAAGTATGGAAAATCTCAACTAAAGATATGCTTCAAAAGAAAAGTACCCACCGTTAAATTCGAGGTATCTCCTTTGCAGTGAATTGTATGTTTCTGACAAAACTCTTTTAAATTATTTGGCCTTTCGCACCAGTCTGGATTGTCGTAGCAGAATTTACTGGTTGACACGCTGAAAGAGACGCAGTGAAATCAGTTTAAAACTAATGGCAAATTTCTAAAACTTTAAAGGAAATAATCCATTACTTGTTTTCTAAATTTTATTCAACAGGATATCTTTTTAAAAGGAAGTTCAAAATTTATTTTATAATAACATATGTCAAAAGTGCAAACAGCATTAATTATGGATCCCAGATTGCTTGCCAGACAATCAATTTAGTACAGTCTACTATTGTGTGTACTATGTATTCGATATTAAATCAATCGCTATAATAATTTACTGGAATTTACAAGGAGAAATTTTCCCCAGAACAAAATAGTTTTCAGCCTGATCAGGTTATGTATGCCCTCATATATTTAGCTAACTTCAGGAAAGTAGTTGATATACGATATAGCCATTTTGTTTGAATCGAGAGCGTTTCACTAAAAGAATATAGCTATAGGCTTTGTTGCCTGTGAACATATTTTGCTTTAACTCAGTTTTCTTTCTCGTATACGAAGCATACTGAGAGAAAGTGCTGTCATTGTGAAAAAATTGAGCCACCAAATTTTTATAAATATCCCCAATTTAGATCTCCCAGAGTCTAAAAACTTTTGGAATTATGCCTGTCTGTTTGTGAACATGATAACTCAAAACCAATGTGAGCTAGACGGATGAAATTTGGTATGTTTCCCTAAAATTTTGGACGAAATCCGTCCCCGGGAAGTCTGTCCCTCTGTCAGTGTTTTTCTAAACATGATCACTCAAAAATTGAAATAGCTAAATGGTTGGAATTTGGTACACAGTTCTTTCATCAAAATTGTAGATCCATATCAAAGTTTGGACTAAATCCGTCAACAAGTTGACTGTCTGTCCGTCTGAATATTCGCATGCATGTGAACACGATAATTCCCAGACGCAATGAGGGAGATAAATGAAACTTTGTATATGTATAGTATGTAAACCTGTAATAGGAGATTTGTATAAAATTTCGGTTTCAATCGGTCAAAAAAAAGCGTTTAAAATGCATATCCGGTTTTCTTCATCATATTATGAAGCAAAAAACCTGCCATATTGTGTTTCGGCTCTTGCCTGGCGTATTTCTCTCCCCCTTGGCTTATTTTACTCTCGCTTGCATTGTTGACCCTTGTTCCTGCCGCCGTTTACGTGGACAAATGAAATCCGCGTACTCGTGGCGTTCAGGACTTTGACGAAGGTCCGCAAGGGGGAATGACGCCTCTGTTAGGGAGTATACGAGAAAGTTTAGGGGAGACCACTCACGCTTGTTGCTTATAAAAAATGAATGAAACAGCTACAAATTAATGAAATTTGTCTTTAAAAAGTCACACTACATCGACTTCAGGTATCCTTGCGTCTGCTTTTCGGGTTGAGAATTTCAAGTTCATAACATTTATCACTACTTCGTTTTAATTTTTCTTTATGAAGGAAGGGTGCCTTTTGATGAGAAAGAAAATCTATACCTAAAAATTATAGATTCTTTCTCGGAAACAGCGCGAAAAGTTCAGAAAAAGCAGCGAAAACTTGTCAGGGAAATTAGTATGCTATTGCATCATCGTAGCTTTGTAGGCTTGCGCCCGTTTCATAGTATAATTTTTTCGCCCTCTGCACGTCATCAGTCGTTTAGAAAGGATAAATAGCGCCCAGGGTTTCGGATTTGTTTTTTCCATCAAATCATATATTTAACTTTTACTCTCCGTCTGCGCAATGTGTATGACAGGCACAGGAAAACATTCTTATAATTTTAATATTGTCCATACAAAATAATATTAACTATAGCTCTCTTAAATTAATCACTGGGAAGGCTGAAAAGAAAATAGTGATGATATCACTGCAAAAAAGTCACCATGAAGCGAAGACGCGATAATCACCTACACTGTAAAAAATATCCGGTTTTTTTCTGACTTTTTCCGTATATTTGACGGTTTAAAGCTGTTTTGTTGACAAAACGGTTTTTCACCGTTTTCCGCTCCAACCATAAACTGTTTAAAACCGTCAGTTCAAATTATACTTTTCGTCATACGGTATTGCTTTCCGTACGATAACTTTCCCTTTTCTTAAATCATTTTAAGATTATTTTCTAAACTTGCTCTTATTTTTCAGCAATTATTTTATGGTTTTGAACATCGTGCGAATAAAACTGCGATTCGACTTTATATATACACTTGTTCTGGCAATAGTTGATTTTTACACCACTAGGTGGCGCCACGAGAGCTATAGTGACTTTAAAACTCAAATAGATTATTTTTACCATATTGTATGAAGTCCCCTGTGATCTAGTGGTTACAGCGACTGCCTGCCAACTCATTGAACGCGGTTTCGATCCCCGGCTCGGAGGGGTTTGAAGTTTTGTCACCATCTGCATCGAAAACGACTAAGTAAGTTCAATTAAAAATTAGATTAATTGACATTAATAATTATGCCTTGATTAATCAATATTACTAATTGATAATAATTAAGCCTTGACTAATTAATTGACTTTCCAGATAATTCGAGAAATGTTGAAAATATCTAAGTAGGGAAGATGACGTCACTCACTTCAGTTCACATCAGCACGTTTCAAGTCAGTCGATGATGTCACTTCGGGTGCAGGAGGAAAACATCTCAACTTCTTCCGTCTACCATATTACGCTGCATACTACTCGTAATTTTTACGGAGAAAACTTGATCTCATATGGTAAAAAACCGTTGTGCATATGGATTTACTTCTTAACTTTTATGGGAAAAACTTGTTCTTGTATGGTAAAAAACCGTTGTACCTACGGATTTACTTCGTAACTCTTACGGTTTTGCACAACCAACCCAGCTGCCAGTTTAAAACCGTAAATTTTACGGGATTTTTTTTACGATGTACTTTTTCACTTTCAGAATGAAGGACACCAAAGTCTCCCCATCACTTAAACAATACATGGTGGTGTTTTGTTTCTTTCCTTTGGCAAAAAAAGTTGGGCAAAATTTTTATAACAATACATTTTATAGGATAAAATCGTGAAATGAGTGAAATAAACATCCGCGATAAAAAAAATGGATATTACTAATAATCATATGTGTGACTAATTTGGGCGCAATGTGCCTATGAGGCCATTTTGGCGATAGATTTAGGCACCAAATCGACATTCAGCTAAATATGCAGATGGAAACGGCATCAATAGTTTTCTTGCATATTTGGTTGAATTTGAGCATTTGATTTCTGTTTCTTCCCAAAGCCATGCCATCGTTTTTTTTCATTCAATAAGGTTTTAACTGACTGATAATTTTACATTTTTCCGAATTTTCTTGATACTGCATTGCTCCTTTAAGAATATATTCCACCCCATGAGACGTGGCCCCACGTTGGGATGCCCTGGTGTAGAATATCTTGTTGCAGTTCAGCAGACAATAAAGCTTTCAACGTTTTAATGCAGCAACAATGATAGGAATCAATTGAAAAGTTGGCACCTTATCTCACAAATAAAAAGACGGCAATAAATTTCATTGATCAGACTCATCCATCATTTCTACGCTAGGAACGAAGCATTTTCGAAGGATAACCTGCGGGAGTAAGCTCCCCTAGACTTTCTCGTATACTCCATATCAAAGATGTCATTCCACGCCCTCTGCGCGCATAAAAATTGAGGTTTTGAGTGTCAAATTTTATTATAGATATTGCACGAGATTTCACCACACATCGACGCCAGGCGTTCCATATGGATAGTGTCCTCCAGCAAATTCTCAATGCCAACCTCAAGGATTGCCATAAATTCTCAGGCTCTCATCAGTGCCTTGGTTCAACCAAATTTTTTTTGTTCTTCGCAGACCTCGCAAGGGTGGAAGGAAAACCATACTAACGGGAGTAAAACGTGCCAAGCAACAGTAAACTGCGTCAAAACACAATCGCAATATGCCTTTTTCTAAGCATTTTTCTCAACCGATTGATATTAAAATCTGTCATGTATGTACAATTACAGTTAGAGGAATTCATAACAATTTTCATTCATCCAAGTCATTGCGTTTAGAAGTTGTCGTGTTCACATTCATGAGAATAAGCAGACCGACATATAGTCAACCCTTTGAAGGATTTGATCGAAAATCTGAAACGGAACTACACTTCTGATGATAAAACTCAGCAACAAATTTTATCCATTTAGCTATTAGAGCTAATTTTGAGTTATAATGTACTCATGAACACTAACAGACAGGCCGACAGCCTGCCCGTGGACGGATTGTGTCAAACATTTGATAGAAATCTACAAAATTAGTTTAAAGATCACATACAAAAATTTTAATTGTCTATCTCAAACCGTTTTGGAGTTATCGTGTTCGCAAACACATACACAGGCATACATAATTCTAAAATGGTAATTTTCGGACGCAGAGAGGTTTGAAACGTGGAGATTCATCAAAATCTCGATTACAATACTTTCTCTTTGTATATATCGTATACTTGAAAGTGAAAAAGGACATTTTGAATGCCTTATTCAAATGATGTGTTATTACTAATATAATAGCCCAGATCTCTCGGTAACGCTCTGACGTCACCAACAATAATGCTCGCGCCATAGCACTGCGAGATGTTAAACAGCATTATTTCATTGTTAGAGAACCTACATTTCAGCAATTTTAAATTTAAAAGGGTAATTGTCGTTCTAATTTCAAATTTAATAGCTCTAAAATAGTGAAATAAAATTTTCTACCGATTGATATAAAATTTACCTCAGTATGATCAATAGTTCCCGAGAAATTTTAAACTATGTTAATCATATATTTCAAATTAATTGCTTTTTTTATAGAAAGTTGTAAATTACATCAGTGGTATATCATGCTCTTGATATAGTTTGGACGCCACGATGCATCTGATTATCCATTGTTATCGTGATGATATAATTTGATAATATAATTTGGCAACTTTAAAATTTACACATAGTCATCTGAAGTACAAGAAAAATTGTTGAACAAAGAAAAATACTTCACACCGAATGTTGTTACGTAAATGTTAAATGCATACTTCAGAAATGTCATACTTTCCTAACCAGCGACAGATTTGTCAGCGCTAAAATTTTCGCTAAAAAAATAGCTCATTGTCTTTTTTTTCTGGAGCCTCCTGAATGATTGTTAAACACGTTTAAGGAATGAGGGAAAGGAACAAATCAGTGTTCCCAAGAAGGTAGAAAAAACATCTCAATCCCATATCCCTAATCATTTGAACTCTATTTCACTTTTCACACAAATTTTGCAGTGATGCAAAATTACCTCCATAAGTGCAAAGTAACTCCATTTTACAGTACAGTAAAGAATCATTCAAACGTCTTTCAAGGGGCTGACTTAAAAAACGAATTATAAATGAAAAGATGTATAATTGAAATTTTACAAAACAACTTTGATTATTACAAATTTAATGCTACTTATACAAGTTAATTTTAAAGTAGAAATTTTAAAGTTTTCATAAGATGATTATTGTTACATGGAAACCAAAGCAACAATTAAATTTCAACATTAAACATTTATCATAAAAGTGAGAAAATTATTCTTTATTGCATATTTTGAGTACTTTATACATATCTTATACGATTATGTGTTCGCAGGTAGGTGTTTAATTAAAAAAATCTTGAACCATCTTCTGACGTGCTGATTGTCTGTGAGAAGTAACCCTCTGACTCCTAAGCCGGTCGTAACCGGCCATACAACATCTATACTATTGGGGCGTATTTCGGCCGGTTGCTGTTCTGAATGGGGTAAGAAGGCAGTTGGGGGAGTGGTCATTAAGGGACCCTTTAGGTAGAGATAGGAGATGAAAGGCCTGCCATTCACATCTCCCATCATCCAGGAGAAAAGATGAAACGGGGCTGACAAATCCATTACACCGATCAATTAGTAACCCAGATAGCAAGTAAGTTTGCAGCAAGTTTGATTTTGACTTGATATTACCTTGTCATAGCAAATTTGACGCGTCAAACTTGAAGCGAACTTGTAGCAAATTCGCCGTGACAACTAGCGCCACCTTCTTTGCATTGCAAGCCTGCTGCAAGTTCACCGTGACAAATAGCGCCACCTCCTTTGCAATGCAAATTTGCAAAACAAGCTTGATGCAAAGATAGCACAAAGAGATAATTATCTTTTGTCTCTGTTTAAAAAAAAACATCCGATTTTTAATAGCATCTCCTAGATCGTCCTTCTTTTTATTAATTCAATAGATGAATGATAATTAGTAAAAAACTAAGTTTTTTATAAAAAAAATTTGAAACATTTTCCATCTTTTTACTAAAAGTTTTTACTTTAAAGAAAACTATATCGCCTTTTACTTAATGTTGAAATTTTAACATTTATAAACAAAATTAAATCGAAAAAACAGTCAATGTTTGTTGAAAAATAATAACTTATACATTTTGTCCCATTTTAAAGTAATTACTTTTGAACTCTAATTTCATAATTTATTCTACTAGCAAAACGTAGTTATTAGCGAAAATCGCTCTCTCTTTGACTTCAAATCATATTCTCAACTCAAAAAATTAATGAAATCAAGAAAATAGTTTAAAATAAATCGTATACGAATCGAATCGAACGATGTATTAGCGAAATCTATCGCCTCCTCGCAGAGTTTGACTGGCCGAACGGTTAGCGCGTTTGCTTCGGAACTGTAGATTCGAAGTTCTATCCTGGGTTGTGTTCGTACTCTGTTTTTGCTATAATTTGCAATGAGTTTGCAATGCAAGCTAGCTGCAAGTTCGTCCCATGGTGATTTCGAAGCTTGCGTTAACTTGTTGCAAACTTGTTTCACACTTGCACACTTGTCGTGTCAAATTTGCTGTAAGCTTGCAGATTTGCAGTGCAAGTCTGCTGCAATTTTGCTGCAAACTAAAAGTGCTATTGGGGAAACAAACCTCCGTATACAACTGTACTCAGAATTTGAGCAATCTTAGTAGTCAGAGGATTAAGTTCAGCATTTTGAATCGAATTAGGTTAATTGAATTTTTTCACTGTTGTTGTGACAAAAGAAATAAGTTCGAAGTTTCTCAATGGAGTCCAACGCGTCTTAGAAGGAAGGTGGAATGACTTTTTCATCATCGCTTAAATTAGCCATGAAATCTTAATCATTGTTTACATTCTAGAAAGGAGGAAATTTTGCACATTTTAAAAAGTGGGAAAACGTCGTATAACCGAAGTTTTCCCGCCGAAGAAGAAGTGCTTTATCATTACTATTGAAGCGAATGAAATGGGATTGTGATGAAACGACGTTCGAATGAGAAAAGTATAAACGGTGCTTTGGGGCTGTCCATAAATGATGTCACACTTTTTTTTCTATATTTTTGACCCTCTCCCCCCTTTGTCACAAAGTTTCACACTTCACCATACTCCCTCCCTCCCCCTTGTCACATGTTTCGCTATATTAGATAAACATATACTTGCAGTTCAGAAACAAAGCACTACGTTATAGATCATATTTCAAATTTTATTTTTAAACTTCAACTATGTGTTTTAATGACATTTGTCAGCGGGGGATGTTTTCTTCTTTTGGTGAAGAATTTCAGTTTTTTCCATTTTCTCAGAACCTACTCTGAATGCCTTTTTGGAAAAGAAAGGAATATAAGTGGAAAAAAAATCACATGAAAGTTGTTTTAGCCCCGATTAAAAAAATACCCTCAAATTCTTGTAATTTCAAAATGACTTCAAAATTTTATCTGCTGATTTTAATTGTTTTTATTTTAACCAAAATGAGTGATGCCACACTTCTTGTTACCCCCCTCCATCCCACTTGTCACAAACTGTCACAATTTCACGAATCGCCTTCCTCTCCTCCAAGCGTGACATCATTTGTGGACGGTCCCTTTACTGTATTTAAAGTTTACTGAAAAATTGAACTCATTTTTCTTGTTTTGCCTCCATCAGAAAGATCAATTATTTGTTCCCAGATATTCAAGACATTTAAAAAAATATTATATCAGTTAAAGTTATTAAAAGTGCACAAAGTTTATCTTGATTCATAGAAGGTCTTGGAAAATTTATTTTTATTTTAATGTTGAAAATAAGTTACTGGCTCTGTTGTAGCAAAAGGAATCACCAAGATGAAATTATAATTAATTTATTTTATTACAGCTAACTTCAGGTGTACTGTGATGGTTTTAGATGTGGATACTGGTATTACTAATATAATAGCCCAGATCTCTCGGTAACGCTCTGACGTCATCAACAATAAAACTCGCGCCATACCACTGCGAGACGTTAAACAGCATTATTTCATTGTTAGAGAACCGAAATTTCAATCATTTTAAATTTAGAAGAGTAATTGTCGTTCTAATCTCAAATTTAATAGCTCTAAAATAGTGAAATAAAATTTGCTATCCATTGATATAAAATTTATCTCTCTGTGATCAGTAGTTCCCGAGGAATTTTAAATTATATTAATCATATATTTAAAATTAATTTCTGTTTCTTACTAGAAAGTAGTAAATTACGTCAGTGGTATATCATGAGCGTGATATAGTTTGGACGCCACGATGCATCTAATTATTTAGTGCAATCGTGATGATATAATTTGATAATATTTTTTGGCAACGTTTAAATTGACAAATTTGACGGGAATCTCTCGAATGAAGAGGCAATTTGCACCCGTCGTACCATGACGGGTGATTTTCTAGTTTGTATATATTATTTAAATATGGTATAGAACATTATTGACTTGATATATTCTTTCATAAACCCTTGTTATATATTGTTTTACACCTGCAAATATATACTGTTGAAAAAATATTTTGCATGTTCAACTTTAACTTGTATAAACGGTGAATGTAAAATTAACGTAAAAATAAATTGATTAATAATTAAATTTTTTCACCAGAAAGATTTGAGAGTGTTTCATTTCCTAAGTGCCTACACACAAGTTGCCCATGAAGTTGGCTTCAACATGCAGAATGTATTATGAGATATCGAAACATTGCAACCAACAAGGCGGATGACTGGAGAGCACAATAATTGTTAGTCTGCTATGCCAACGGTAGGGAGTTCAATCGTTGAACAATAGTAGAAGAAAATGAAGTATTTTTAAAAATTTTAAACGTATGTAATCAATTAATCATGAGAGCGTAATAGAGCTAGTAATCTGAAATGTTTACACTTCCACATATTGAAAGCATTTTCCTTAACGTTAACTCAGGTGTTGAGTTTTCATTTCCCTCCTGACGATCCATCGCACGAACATTGCATTTTCAATCTCGATTTCATTTGCAAATTTTGTTTCTAGTTAATGGAACCTTAACTTTCCAGAAGTTTTTAAACTTTTAATTGATGCAACCTCTATATCCAGGAGAATACTTAGTATGCAAACAATCAAAAAGAAAAAAAATAAAGCAAAATTTAAAAAAAATTTTAGAAAGTTATTTATAAAAGAAAGCAAGATTTAAAAATGGAACAAGAATAATTTTTTTTATTATCATACAATAAAATTAAAAGAATAAATGAATTTAATTCTAAAAAGAAATGAAGTTAGAAAAGTTACGACAATGTTTAAGATGCGGGCCATTGCAGCAGCAAAACCGAAAACAGAGAACAATAGACAGATTTACCAATAAAGTCAAAATTAAAAAAGGAGGTAATACAAGCAATCCTAGTGTAATTTGAAGTAAACGAAAAGCATACAACAAAACAAGGAATCCATTCTAGTTCACTTTTTCAAGGGGCTAAGAACCATTCGAAATGGATTCAAAAGAATAATTAGGGAATTTTCTGTAAGAAGCATGTCATTGCTGGTATATGTTAAGTGCTCTTCAGAACACTACCAAGCAAGAAGCATAATCAGTTCCATACA
>BGPR01000717.1:53367-181133 GCA_013235015.1 Araneus ventricosus | reverse complement strand
AAAAAAAAAATCCGACACTGCAATTCTTCCGGAAATATAACCTCAATGCAAATAGCATTAAAATTCCCCACACCACAGGGGAGAGTGGGGTTTCGGATCCTGTGCCATCTCCAATTTGCAGTAAGTACATCCTTATCAGTCTTCATTGTGTTGACCTGTGCTCTCCCCGGATAATCAATCAAGATGTCAAACCAAGAAAGGGGGGTAAGAAATTCGGAAAAGTACGTGTGTTACACTTTAGAGACAGTTCACAATGAACGTAAAATTCAGTGCAAACCGATTTCGGGGTGTTTTCGACCACACGTTGAAATGCGTGTT
This sequence comes from Araneus ventricosus, assembly GCA_013235015.1. NCBI lineage: Eukaryota > Metazoa > Arthropoda > Arachnida > Araneae > Araneidae > Araneus > Araneus ventricosus. The sequence continues at coordinate 180,815 of BGPR01000717.1, read as the reverse complement.
TAACGATTTTGGGGTTGTCCAAGGTCAACGTAGAAATACGTGTGAAACACTCAGAGGGTTAATTCACATCGTCTGACTATTTCCAATTTACACCTTCTATATCTGTTCTTTTCCTGTTAATATTGAAAATTAGCAGTAAAAGTTTTAATATTATATTTTTATTTTGTTAACCTTGCCTAAAATTTCTCTCTTTCTAGGTGTTTGCTGGCCTACTTCTTGGGAATGTGGCAATCCACCTGGCTACTTCAGGTGGATTGTTCTCCTCCCGGATATTCAAATATCCGGGAGGATATATTATAGGATATTCCTTTAATATCAAAGGCTTGGGCTGGCTCTGCTGGGTATTGAATGAATGCATTTGATATCAATATCATACGAAGGCATATCAGAGAGTAATGTTCCCTTTTTTCAGTTTTTAGAATTTTAAATATACATTTAAGATATTAGAGCATATATGAAGGTGCATATGTACCTTATTTTTCCACATAATCACCTTGTTTGTTCAGGCATTTATCGCACCTTTAGATAGATGAAATTAAGCCTTAGTAGTAAAAATATCCATCTTCATAATGAAGTCATTTTTTGACGGCATGTTTAACTTAATTCGAGTGAAGTCTGAGATGGTCTTGTAAACATCATCTGCAGGGTAAATGTCATGTTCAAAGATGCTTTCTAATCTTGGGGAATAAATGAAAGTCAGAAGGGGCCAAATCAGGACTATAATGAGGATATGGCAGAATTTTCCAGTACCAGGAATCCAAGAGATTTCGCGTTGCACGAACTGTTTGTGACCTCCCGTTGCATGTAATAGTAGAAATCCCTGGGTAATAATAATAAATTATATTTCAAAAATGATAAATATTCAGCCGTCTATTTTTTTGACGTAGACTTGCGTCTCTCCATAGTGGTCTAATGGTGTGTCGGGAAAGGAAAAAAAAATTATGACGCTTTTCGTGGTATTTTTAATCGTGTATAGCTCCTCAACCGAATAACATAGAGAGTTGGTTTTAGTTTCATTTAACAGAGAAAGGTTGGCATTGAAGATTTCAAAAAGAAATTTAGAATTCGGGATTACAGTTTAATCACAGTTGAGCTTCAAATTTGGTGAAAATCACTAAAAATTTTGATGACGTCACAGCGACAATGCGCGCACTCGCAGACTATCCAAGTATATTTGAAAATTCATTAATCGATCTTACGTTCACACGAAATATTAATCAAGAATTCTTGAATTGCGTCGAATTTCGTGTTAAAGCTAAACGCTTATAGCTTCGCAACCAAATAGCATAGAGAGTTGGTTTTAGTTTCATTTAACAGAGAAATGTAGACATTGAGAATTGCAAAAATAATTTTAGAATTTTTTAATTATGTTTTAATCACAGACGAGTTGCAAAGTGTTGGTGAAATTCACGAAGAATTTTGATAACGTCACAGCAACCGATGCGAGCTCACTCATCTGTTGTGAGCGGTATATTAATTGGATTTTAAGACATTAATAATTAATTCATTCAGATTAATTCATTTAACAGAGAAAGGTCATAGAGCATAGGTAATAGGTCAAAGTCCCATGGAGATAATTTAGTCACAGAAAGTCACAGCTGAGTAATCGATTAATTAACTGTCCTTATTTAAATATCATTAACAATTTTTTATTCAATTGAGCTGTCCTTTCCACCGATTTAATTAAGTTGAGTTGGTTTTAGTTTCATTTGACAGAGGAAGGTCATACAGCATAGGTCAAAGTCACCTAGAGCTATTTTAGTCACATACAGGTAACTTAAGTCACAGTTAAGTAAGGTAAGTAAGTTTCCACCCCTGAATCCCAGCGGCCGTTTCGCAGAGACAGCTTCCAGTCATTTTTTTTTCTTTATCACCAAACAAGATCATTAACATAACACTCCAAAATTGAAGCTTTTCCACCTCCAAAACGCTGATCCTTCCATTCTGAAAATTAAGACATCATTTCTTTCAGTTATAACAAGAGTAACTTTATACTGCAGTAATTTCACGATGAATTTCAGACGGCGGTATCCCTTTAGCACAAAAAAAACAAACAACCGAATTACTGTCCGCTATCAGTAACCTCGGAACATTCGCTCAGTCAGTTCGCCATTTTAAATGGATGCCAAATGCATGCGAATTGATTGTTACAGACAGACTAAATAATATAGGAAATTAAATTCCTATGAAACAAAATCTCCATCTATTCGTGATGATATAATCAATACATTTTATAGGAAAAAATAGGGAATTTTACTTTCTGATATTCCGTCGTATATTTCTCAAGATGATATTTATTAATTCTTCATAATTCAGCAATATTTTTCTAGAAAATTCGTTAAGCCATGAAGCAATTTTCGAACAAACCATTTTTGATGTACGAATATCAATATGTGATGTTTTCAACCAAAGCCGTTACGATGCAGTTTTTATTCATTTGTCAATTTATCTTCAATTTATCGATATTCTTCCCTTACTATTAGGTAATTTATAAGAAAATAGATTTTAGATCAGCACTTACGCCATACAGAGGAACATGACGCTTCAACGTGACTTTCCTATTGCTGAAATTGATTTGAATGTCAGCTCTGTGGATGAAACAATTCTATTAGAAATTGACTGAACTGAACTTTTCTTTACGCGTTACATTCTAAAATTTCGAAGGAAATTTTAGGATTCAAATAACACAAAATGTACATAAAAATATATCACATATTAATTTTAGTTTATTGTTTATCTATATATATTTTAATAAGACAGAAAAATTATATTCTAAAAACACGGCTATTAACTGAAGTAAGTGAAAGCTAACGAAATTTTAGGTTTCATCAGCGAAATATGGGTTGCATAAGAATTGGGGCATCGAGTCTTTTTTTTTATTCCGTGTATATGCAGGAAACAAAATTATCAATACAGGCAGAATTTTCTTTCATTTGAACGTACTTTATCCGATAATTTTACTTACTATATTCTTTTATGGTTCTTCGATATATCGTTTGCTAATAGCATAACGTAGCTTTCCATGTAGAAGTAATAGTGAAGAAATCGATTAAATGATTTCTCGCAACAAGTTTCCGCAGTGATCATATTGAAAGAAATATATCCGTATTGGAATGTTGCTAATCTATCTAAAAATCCACATGATCATCTATTTCACTTTGATGATAAAGTGAGTTATAGTTATTATTATTTTTTGCAGTTAATTAGGGTCACTTGTTGCTTCATGAGCTGAAATTTTCTGAAAGATAAAACTGATGAAGCATTCACTTGGCGCTATTATACACGAGTGGAAAATAAAATCTAAGGAAAAATTAGTTTAGAAGAATTAAATTTTGGCAAAACATTTGTCAAGGTAACATTACAACAAGTAAATTTATTTTATTAAATTCTCAATATCATAGATTAAAGTATTCACAAGAATAGCCATTGCAAATGTGAAATGGTGGTACTATAATTATCGCCATAGTCGCTAAGATTTTGAACGCAAGCATGTAAACGCGTATGCATTGCTTCGTGCGGGTACCATATGTAATTCCTTGAGACGTTGTTCCATGCATGTTGGGACTTGTCAATCAAATGCGAAACGGTCCGTGGTGGTTGTGGATGATGTTGTATTATTCATCAAATATTATTCCATACGCTATCGATGAGAGGAATATATGCTGATATCACAAGCCAATGCAACGTTCAAGACACTCTGTAGAGCACGCTGAATGAAAGCAGCGGTATAGGGACAAAACATTCTTCTATTGGAAAATGCCCCTTGAATTAGTGATCAAAAATGGCATCACCACAGGTTCATTCACCAGTCTAATGTACAAATTTCCTGTCAAGGTATGTGGTATAACGACGATATTGCTCTTGCTGTCATTTGAAATTGCTCCCCACACCAATAACTTTTGGCATAGGTCCAGTGTGTCTACACCGCATAAAGAATGGTTCCAAGCCCTCACCTGGCCTCCTTCTAACCAACATACGGCCATCAATGGCACCAAGACATAAACGGCTCTAATTTGAGAAAATAACAGATCTCCAGTCTTCCCTCCAATGAGCTCTAACTTAACAACACTCAAGTCGCAGATGAAGGTAATTTAGAGTTAGTGGCATGAACGCTACAAGGAGTCTCTCTCTGAGCTGTCTCTAAAGAAATAGATTTTGTTTCCGTTTGTTGTGTCACTCTGGGGCCAACAGAAATTCGAATTTCTGCTGCAGATGCAATACGATGCGCCAAAGCCATGCGGCGAATATGGTGGTTTTTCTCTCGCAGTAGCGATCCGTGTGCGGCCGGACTCCGTTCTTTTTGTGTCAATACCTTCCCGTGGTTAATGCTGCCGAACAATCAAAGCACAGTGGATACATCCCTGCCGAATCTTTCTGCGATGTCGCGAAAATAAAATCACCTACTACACAGCCTGTTGTTGTATTGTTACAAAATTTTGCAAAACATTTAACTGCATTACTTTTTAATCTCTATTTTTATTCCAAAATCTAGAAAACTGGATATTTTTTTAATATAAAAAGGAAATTTGTGAATCTTTTATTACGGGTAGCCATTTTTCTCCCTGAAAAGCATTCATATTAGCGTCGCTCATGTTTAGCCTGACAGGAATTTGGTTTGCCTCAAAAGTTCATCCCTACTGGGAAATTTTGTCTACAAAGATTAATGAACTGACGAATGGTAGTTATCTTGGAATCTTTTGCACCCTTTGGCGATAAATGACAGCTCCGTTGGCGGCCAAATCTGTTCAACAAAAAAGAATATAAAGACTCACTCTCGCCTGTATTCGGGGCTTTTGCATGGATGAAATGACATCAAAAAACGCCTAGAGGACAGTCGATGATATGAAGAAAATGAGGAAATGAGTCGATGATATGAAGAGGCCGCCTGTGACAAAGCAGAGGTAAGAGGCATCAGTGGATGGCAGTTCGACCCCTGACATTTAAAAGGGGTCATTAAAACTCATCACCACACCATTGCTGGGAAACTAATAACTTGCGGAAAAGCAGAGTTGACCCAACGGGACTTTGGGCCACACTTTCTAAACAGCAGGATAACTCAGATGTCCGGGGAATGGAAGTACAAATTTTCTGTGTTTATTTATGTTGAATTGTGCGTTGTGTGGGATGTTTTATCGTGCGTATTTCCCCACCCCATCGTTACAAACCCTTGTGTCTTCCCCCCTTCCCCTGCTGAAGTGAAAGCTCGGGAGCCAACGACACGCGATCTTACTAATTGAAGTTTCCAATGCCCGAAACTCTTTTCTCCTTATCTGGGAGTGCCTATCTCTGCCATATGTAGTGGATGCCTTGACGCCAACAGTGCCAACGTTCCCCACCTGTAGTTGACAATCAAAGTGAACTCTGAACTCGGCGGGACTCCTGCAGTTTTCCTTTCCTCAGGACTTATCCCCTACCTGCTTTTGTATGCGTTTGCGCGTTACACGTGAGGAGTCAAGAAACTGAAAATCTATTAATTGCCTGGAAGAGCGCATCATCTCCTGCATTTGTAATGATTCACCTGAGAAGTCAAGGACCTGCATATCTTGTGACTTTGTCTGAAGGGGCGCTACATCACCTACTTTTGCCACGACAAAGAAATTGAACTTTAAACCTCAACGATACTTCTTATCTATCTAAAGACTCTTCCTCCCCTTGAGGTCCAATTGTGAGCTAGAAACCAGCGAGCCATCTGCCTGTCCGAAGTTTCGCAAAGGTCTTCCAAGATAAATTTTTTCTCTCTTTTTGTATTACATATTCCTTGTTTTCATTACTTGTTTTGATACCTCAAATTCGAAAGAAGTAGGATTCACATTAAAGAATTAGACAGGGTCTTGTAAAAGATATTACTGAGTGTAGTTTGGGCATATGCCAATTTTTTAAAGCTAATTATAAGATAGGATGTTAGCCTCATTTTGATAATAATGTGGTTTTCTGTGTTTGATATGTTATAGTATTAGTTTTGAAAGTTATGATAAAGCAAATTTCCACAGCGCTGTGTGTGATTACTTATGTACAAATTTTAACTAAATATCATTATAATAAATGTTTTTATTCTTACAATCTAATGTGTTGGCGTCGGTCATTTAATGTTTCGTGCTCAAGTGAGGTACCTGGGTATATTTTTAAAATGAATCTGTGGTTAATTTGAACTTTATTATTTTGTAAAAGAGATTTTTGTAGGGGTTTTGTAGTTAGTTAATATGTTTTATACAAGGTTAATTCTACATTTATCAACACGACACTTTTGAAACTCAGTAACCTGGTGATATTGCCTTCTTGGTCTCCTAAAAGGCATTCTTCACTTAAATCAATCTCACAACACACACTTCTGAGGATAAAAAATGCTCACGAAATTTGTATCAGGAATCTAAAACACCTGCTCTTTTCATGTTCATATTGGCGCTACTAACACCACTCTTATTCTTATACAGCAAGTGTTCCCAACCTTTATTCCCTGGCGTACCCCTTCATTAATCTTTATATTTTCCCGTACCCCCTTGTCATATTCCTTCATCAACCATCCATCTATGCAAAGAAATTTTTATTATTAATTTAGGAGTTCATGTTAGCTTAAGAGTCAAATGACTCGAAATAATAACATTTGCAGGATTTCTTTTTATTTAATTGCATTTTTACAATAGTATTAATTCAACGCCAAATCAAATGAAATCTGTATTGCAGAAATTTTTTTAGGAAAGCTAAAGATTACATTCCATGATAATCAACTAAAGTGGTATAGTTATTAAATAGTAAGTATTAATTTGGGGAAGCAAAATCCTGTAATTTTTAAAATTCTTTATATTTTCTTATTTCCGCCATTACCAACTTTGATTTAGCGTACTCCCAACTAGTCCTTCGTGTACTCTCAGGTTGGAAACACCTGGTATAGGGCAATATTTGAATACGCTTCATATTTCAAATATGTTAACTCTCCTCCTGAATTTCGTTTACCTAGTACAACTGCTTCTTAGTGTAGGGTATTTATTTTCTGCCAGTGTATGTTAAATGTTCTCATTTAAACAAAACTTTTTATTAGAAATGTAACCCGTATTTCTCCATCGTCCTAAAAATTGGACAGCGATTATAAGTGGCCCTTATATAAATCCATTTGAACATTTTAAATCAAATTAAGTAAGATTTTTTATTGAAGAGTCGTTTCGCATATTTAAACTGATGTTGGGTATTTTAATAATTTTTTTAAATGGCAAAATCTTTTGCCTAGTGAGCACGCATGTTTTTTAAAGTTTTGAGCACCAAGATATACATTCAAACAAATTTAATGATGTAATATTCCATATTTTTATACCAGTAAACAAGCACTGCCGAAAAATTATGTAGAAGGTCATTTTCCCTTACATTCTCGACTGTCCTAATAATAGGACGATGGTACAATCCACTACTGCCTAACACCCATCAGTTAGTAATGGGATAGTCCTTTCTTTCTCAGTTACAATCAAAATGTTGCTACTCTACAACTAACGCAGATGCTTAAATGTCTGTCTGACAGGTGATATATTGTACCAGATATGCGAGGGGAAGGAGTTAAGAATTCTGAAACTATAGCTTATGAAGTCAGTTTTTATTTTGAAATTCATGGAAACAGATTTAGTTTTTCTTATTTTCATAGGCTTGAATTTTGTTTGATTTCGAAAATAATGTTGTATTTGAAAACACCATGCAAATTTTTCGTGTGTCAGAAAACAGGTAAAGGTACCAATGTGCATACTTTCTACAATAAACAAAAAAAGGAGTTGACCTGTTTGATAATCATGCAGCAGCTTATTTAACTTCAATGTAAGGGAAAATAAATATTACTGGCCTTTATTTATTAAGGCGTTAGAAACAGCATCTGTTGCTCCAAGGAATCTCAATTAGCTATTTAGTGATGATAGCCTGCTTGATTTTCGAAGACATATAACATCTGATTATTTGGGACATTAAGTTCCAAAGAAATTATCTTGCAAAAAACTGATGTTCCACATGTAAATGAAGATTTTTTTAAAGCTTAACTATAAACATACTATTATAAAAAGCTCAGAAAACCGACAAAGAAGATGGCAGCTAAAAACATGTGCAACAAAACCAAAAATTATCAGTAAAACTATAACGCTGGAAAAGGTTTAAGAAGCTTTTTCCCATTCCACCTAAGCGGAAACGAATAGAAAGGGCCGTCCACAAATGATGTCACGCTTGGAGGAGGGGGAGGCGATTCGTGAAATTGTGACGGGGGAGGCGATTCGTGAAATTGTGACAGTTTGTGACAAGGGGGGAAGGGGTAACAAGAAGTGTGACAATCACACATTTTGGTTAAAATAAAAACAATTAAAATCAGCAGAGAAAATTTTGAAGTTATTTTGAAATTACCAGGATTTGAGGGTATTCTTTTAATCGGGGCTAAAACAACTTTCATGTGATTTTATTTTCCACTTATATTCCTTTCTTTTCCAAAAAGGCATTCAGAGTAGGTTCTGAGAAAATGGAAACAGAAGAAATTCTTCACCAAAAGAAGAAAACATCCCCCTTCTGACAAATGTCATTAAAACACATAGTTGAAGTTTAAAAATGAAATTTGAAATATGATCTATAACGTAGTGCTTTGTTTCTGAACTGCAAGTATATGCTTATGCAATATAGCAAGACATGTGACAAGGATGGGAGGGGATATGGTGAACTGTGCCACTTTGTGACACCGCGCGGGCCGTCAAAAATATTGAAAAAAGGTGTGACATTATTTACGGACAGCCCCGAAGTGGATTGTACCATTATCATATTTTTAGGGCAGCCTCTACCGATGAAACTACTAAAAGTTTTTAAAATTTTTTTAAAATTTTATTTGTGTATATAGGCCTAGAGTTCATATTTAAGATTTTATTAAGAAATATTAAATTTTATAATGCTTGGTACGATATGAATTAAATATATCGCATAAGAACATAAATATGCGCAAAAACTTACTAATATATACAACCCATTTTTCATACTGATTCCCATGTAACATCCAGAATTGTGAAGGGTACTTGCATGAAAGGTTGGCAAACTGTCAAATTGATTTCAAAGAGACATAAAAAATACTTACATTCCATCTTCTTGCTTCCCCTGTAACATAAAGAAAAAGGAATAAGAAGTAATGTTCTATTTATGTACACTTACAAGAAACTAATATTTTTAACTCAGGAGTAACTGAACTAAACTTCAATAATCTTAATTAATGCGACTTTTGAGAAATATTTTAAAAGATGTACTTATATTTTTCAAATCAAATACAATCGTCTTTGAATTATATACAGAATAATAGTTATATTTAAATGACTTATATTTGAGAAAATAAAAGCTTTGTCTTTTCTATTTGAATATAAACCGACGTTATGAAAAATATTCATCAATTTATTTAATTAAATTACCATCTACATTAAGCTCTTGATATGCTGTCACCCAAGTTTATGGAGCTCTAGGAATAGAGTTAAATGAAATCGGTGCGTTGAGTTGAAATTGTTATCATCCAACTGTTACCAGCTGCTAAACAGTAAATAAAACAAAAATTTTGCTCTTTCAATGAAGTACGCAGAAATCCTTTTGGAAGAACTTGAAAGCGAAATAACAATAAAAAAGTTGGAACTCAAATTTTAAAAAAGTCGGTGTAGTGACGTAGAGTAACAAGGATGATATTCGAAGGCGAAGTCAAATGTATTCCTTTAAGAAGTATCTTAAAGCGAACGGTGTTATATCATTCCTGGAATGTTAAACGTCTTTCCTCTGGTGTGCTGTGGAACTTTGTAAGTCAGATGCCAGCTCAAATGTCATCCTCGAGATCTAACCACGGTTCAAAACTAGACGTTAATATAACTAAACCAAAGCGATCGGTACGATTTTGTAGCAGAATTTTAATTTCTCAGAGACTGTACGTTGCCTTTGTTAATCATTATTTTTCCTTAATCTTCCCTTCATTTCCTCATTATTACTTAATTGATCGTAATTTTGATCATAAGTTTTGTTTAAAACTTGTTTTTTCTGTATAATCTAGCCTCAATTTTTTATGTTAATTATTTTAATTGGTAATAGATTATTTTGAAAAATATTGGAGTAAGTTTGCAACGCAAAGACGACAGTCTACCGGAGAATGGCACGATGGATATTTTATTTTCTTGATTGTCTTGACGTTCAAATATGTCTGATTTGACAAAGATACAGATTTGAAATTTAAAAAAAAATCTTTTCCCCAGAAGATTCTCTTCCTACTTTTATTTTAATTTTTAGCAAACAATTCAATGGTATTGTAGTCAATTCAATGATATTGTAAACAATTCAATGGCACTTGTGACTGTAAAACCCATGTTCAGTTTACTAATTAAGAAAATAGCATTATCTCTGGAAGAAAATCACTCTTCCAAACTATAGTCGAGCACCTCCTACACATTTTCTTGAAATATAATTAGTGTCCTTTCAATAGTTCTGGGTAGTTTTTTGAGCTGCTTTTAGCCCTATGTAGCAAAGACGGTTAAAAAACATTTGCAAGCTATTTTTGAATAATTCAAGACTGCTGGGTCCCGAATATTTCTAGAAGTTCATTAGCTAGAGGATGCCTCAACATATGAACTGCTTCATTTTTGACTCAGATCAGTTAGTTGCGAAAGAGAGGAAAGGCCAACATTTCAACAATAAACATTTATTTTATATTTCAGCATGATATTGTGCATAAGAATACTGAATGGTATACAGGTACTGAAATGCTGAAAGTGATCAGAGATCCCGGATATGCAGCGAGAATCCAGTTTTTGACTCTGTTCCAGTATGAAAAAAATATGTACGGATTAGTTCCGCGTTTTAATTAAATTTAGTTTTCTTTACTTTTTATTAGTAATCAGTTAACGCTTGAAAGAAGTGAACAAATTTTGCCTTGTCAAAAAGATAAATTATGAATATTTCTCTTTCACAAGAGAATAAATAGGCTTCAAGAAAAAATAGTAAGATTTATAACCGAGATGTGATACTAGTAGTTATGTGGAGTGTAGGACCTCGTGTCCAAACAATAGTGTCTGCTTTTATCAGCAATGTCTACTTGCCATTGACACGGTAAACACTGAAACCATTAAAATTGCGAACATTTTGAGACTGACTAAAAAACTCCTTACGCATAAATCATTTTTAATGTCTTCAAGTGACAGTCATGACAAATTGGAAGAAAATCAAACAACGCGTTTGGCCGTGACTGCGTAAGAAATTTACAGTCAAACTGCTGTGAAAATGAATTTTGTAGACCTTCAGCAGGCTGCGCTAACTGGACACAATTGGACCTCAAGGGATTGTAACAAGTCGTCTGTACATCTGTTAAATATCACTTTTTTGTTTGTACTGTAGTATAACTTTGGGTTTCGGTTTAGCGTACCAGACCACTGTTGGAATTTTTAGCTTGGACCTCAGCCGTGGAACATTGATACTTCATTACAGAGACATATCAACGTCCCAGTCTTCACAATAAAATATATAAATACGCATTATTTTTGTGGTATTTTATAAATATTAAGCGTTGTGGTCATCATGCTTAAGTATCTTTAAATGCATATAAAGATCTATGGCGAACAAATGACTCATATTTCTTGAGTCTGTTCAGTTTCAATTCACAGCTAATTTTCCCGCAATGGCATACCGGCAAATTCGTAGCTATCCAGGTGAGTACAAAGAAATGTATAACAAGAACTTTCTCCATTTTGAGAATGTGGGAAATTGTGTCCAGTTTATTTTTAAACGTTTGTTATTGCAACCTGCATATATCAGGTAGACATAGATAATTCTTAATGTTTGTAATGATGTTGTCATAGATAATTCTTAATTGTGTGATATTTATGGGAAAACTTTCACGGTATTGGTTGAGAAATTAAAAGGAAGATTGATTGCAGTAAGAGCAAAATTATGTTGGGTCATGTGTGGAAAATTTGAAAATTTTTCTAATCACAAAGCTTAAAATAATACCAAATAATCTTTGGAATGTAGAGACAATCGCAATTTTAAATGCACAGCATAACAATTAAAACTATTGAGGAAGAATTTGCCCATGAACATTTTTAGAGCACCCTTACAAGAAATGAAGAAGTGACTATAGTGGCCTAGTGGTAATGTCTCGGATTTGGGGCCAGAGGGTTTCCGAGTTTAAACCCGATTCTACTAAAGATCCGTCGGGTATTGGGCCTGTTGCACACTGTACACATCATACGTAGAGGGTCAAACCTCCCGTTTGTATGATGAGGAAGTTTGCAAAGGGTGGCAGCACTTCTGTCGTCACCAGACGCTGTTCAAAATAACGAAACCCGTAAATAATAACCCGTCCCAAAATAGCCCTCGTGCTGCTTCAAAACTGGACGTTAAAGTAACTAAACGCTAAAGTAGAAATGAAGAAGGTCATTATTGCGAGGTCTAAAGTGGTTAGGAAATACTGTAGTGTTACCAGATAACTGCCATATTGCAAAAATTAGATTATTCAGAACCAAGCGGAAACTTAGGTCTCTAAATAAATGTGAGTATTTTGATCCGAGTTTTAGATATTAGATTGATAAGGGTGTAGTTGAAGTGGTACCTGCTAATGAACTTAACTTTAAGAAACACTACCTTCACATCTGGTGTTTAAACCAGATAGTGCGAAAACTAAGATAAGAAATTTCTTCGACTCACCGTGTGTAGTTAACAGATCGCCATCCTTAACGATTGTTTCTTTGAAGGGTCAAATTTGAAAGGAGATTTTTTTTTATTTTGTTGTGATTTAGAGAAAAAATATTAGAGTTACATCATTAAATGTGCATTTTTACATATAAAACTGAAGAAAGAAAACAAAGATTTTGAAAGATTATTTTTGTAGTGGGAAGATAATGTAAAAGTATTCCGCCGTAAGAAGGTAATTTTTGGAGTGACATCCATTCCCTTTATATTAGGGGCTGTTAGTGAGTTCGATTGTCTCTAGTACCGATAGAACCAAGTTTTAATTCTCTGAAATCGGGTCATTTTATATTGATGTTTGTGCAAATTCTGTAACTTTACTTAACTTTTTTAGACAACTTTATAAAACTTTCCACAAAAATCTTACATCAGACAAAACTTACGCATGTTGACGTTTGGTCTAGAGGAAAAAGATTTCTCAATATATCAAATCAAAGAATACACATTAGAGGATCTCTACAGTTTTTACGGTTATTTGGGACAGAAAATATATATTTTCTATAAAAGAAAATTATATATCAATTTCTGAAAAATTTTCGAAACGAGAAATTTCTTCCATCGCAGACCACTTTCGATTCCCTGGGTTTCTTAAGCATCTGTGTTATTACCTGCAAAACAGTTTCTCCAAGAATTATCGGCAGCGAAATCTCACTGGGATACTCCCTTACAAGAATATAGTAAAATTAAATTTTTCAAATGGTTTGACATTTTACAAATTCTCCATAGATATGAAGATACCGTGGCGAATAGGATTTTGAGAAAAATTTCTCTGTCACTTCAAATGTTTCTTGATTCTAGTGAGCAGGTTTATACTACTGTAATTTTTTAGAGGTGTACAAAAAATGGGAAAAATTTATGATTTTTCTTTCATCTAAATCAAGGGGCACCCCAATAAAAATGTTAACAATACCTGGCTTAAAACTCATGGCGAGTGTCATTCAAATTATGTGACATATGCGCTAGTACTAACCTATTTCTCAAAATTTTTTTAGACTGATTCCATCACTGCCTTGTCTTGGATTAAGAAGAATGATTAATGTTGCCAATCCGGTTAAGGGAATTTGTACCTTCACAAATGGGAATCATTGGTCATCTGTGCCATCTCAATCCTGCACATTTTCTTTACAGAGGTTGATTTCCTCTTCATTTTTCGAAATTTGTGTGTGAGAAGAGTCTCTTTGTTTAAACCCCTCTCCCCCCCAAGAAAATAGTTGGTGAAAATTAAAAATTAGACTGGATGCGACAATTATTTCTTCTGAACGCAGAAAAGGAATAAATTGCAATGTAAACATCAATGTAAATGTCAATTTTGAGAAAAGTGAATGGTATTTTAGATTAACAAAATTTTCAAAGATTGTAAGCGCTTTAGGGCGGGTTAAATGTTTTATCAGAAATTGTCTGAATCAATTTGTTAATAAAGAACCTTTCTTAACTACTGACGAGATGCGGAATTATAAAATCACACTTTTTAAAATTGATCAGAGGTAGAATTTCCCAGAGGCTGGAGAATCCGAAAATGGAATTTTGGTCGAGCGATATCAGAGGGGCCTACTGAGAGTTAAGACTAAAATCAGTGAAAGAGACGATGACATTCAGATATCTCATCTTATTATCTTTCAAACATCATGTTGTTCGCAGTTTAAAATGGAATATAATTTAAAAAATTGTCCATGCTGGCATACAATCTCTGAATGCCATTATCCGCGAAGAATTTTGGTTAATTGCTTCTAGACGCACCATTAGATCAATATTGAAAAATTGCACGCAGTGTAAAAGAAACCTCCAACAACTGTGTATATTCAATTGCCATTAGACAAAGTGTATGATGTGACAATAATTTAGGTCACCGGTCCTTCTGATTCTCCAAAGTAAAAGAAAAGCTTGGGTAGTTCTATTTACTTTTGCCGTGTGCGTCTGGAGGTAGTAATATCCATAAGCAAAAATTATTTTCTTCAAGCTCTGGGCTGCTTTATTGAAAGAAGAGGCTGACTTTCAGTTATTTGAACGGGCAATAACCATGCCATTCATCAAAGTTGACTGGGAAAAGGTAATTTCTCGGTAAACGTTAAACCAATGAACTGAAAATTCACTCCGCCCACTGCAGCATGGTGGGGCTGATGTTGAGACTGATTAATGCGTACCACCAAGAATTTACTAGTGATGGAATTTTGGAAAAGCTTCAGTATATTAAGAAGAATTACTCACAAAACATTCGATGGGGAATTCGTCATAAATTATCGACCCCCAGTGGATATTCCCAATGTCTGAGAACCTTTTACTATTTACCCCTCCCATGTTTTGGCAGGACATCAAAGAATATGGTGTAACTGATCTAGATCTCTTAGAAAGACCAAACAAACTACTACAACGAGAAAGTTTTCTTTAAGAACTTAGGGAACAATTGCGAAGAGTATCTTGCAGAGTTAGTGCAAATACATAGACCGAAGGGCTGCGAAAAAAGATAGAACGCAGTGTTTTAGTTCTTTAAGATAATATTAAGGGAATTTATTCACCGATTGCTCGGGTTGCTCGGACGTGCTAGAGTTGTTAAAGTATCAACTGGAAATGTACTACGAAGCTAAAGACATAGCACGCCATATTGTACAAGTGAGAAAGTTGAGAGAAGAGCACTCAAGTTCATTCTTACTTCATTTATTTCGAAAATTTGCTGTTTTATGCGATATAAGACATTGAAAAAATCATATTTTTTTATACACTCCTAGATGAGTGCCTTGTGTATACTATTGGAAGCGTGAGAACAGATCTTCGCAGTAGTAAAACTACTGCGTCTGTGGTTAAACCGGCTTGTCCTTCCAGACAGCGTCGCCGATATCTTTCCGATCGAACAGGTACACGTGAATAATTCATTGAAAACGGTATGAACTTGTCAATATAAATCCCGTATGTGATAAACAAATGTAACTTGTCAGTTCTTATACTCAGTAAACCATTAAGAGCTCCTTGATAGCATCCCTGAGCGTTTCGTGGCATAATAAAGCCGTCCATGAGGGACACTTCTTGCTGCGAATTAACAGTTATTGCCGCAAATATTTATTCAGTTATCTAATCAACAACATATGTCTCTTTCCTCTATCAATCCTGCCATTTGCATACGCATCGGTGCATTTTTTTCATGGTATGGTAATTTGAATTTTTACGAATAAATTAAATTATGCTGATATAAATGTGTTAATAATGAAAAATATGACCAACTTTTCGAAATAATGTCCTTACAATCAGCTAACAGCAACTCACATGTAGCAACCTCACAAATCTGGGACGTTTCGTCAGTGCTTTTCTATTTATTAGATCTGCGCACGAAAAAAATTCTACAGTTTAATAGCTCCTAGAACTTTCATAAGCCATCAACATAAAGGGCACCAAATTTCATCAACTCTTACTATTGCGTAACATCTTGACTCATTAATATTTTAATTACGATAGAGGTGAGACGTTGGCCGGCAGACATTTGCAATGCCAACTAGAATCGATTATAAAAACGTAAATACGGCAGTGATATGAAACGAACAAACAGCTCTTGAAAACTGTCAGAATTAAATTTAAATTAATTAAAAAGTGCACAGGGTGTCAGAAAAATATCTTTCCAGTTTTGAAAAGATAACAAAGATATATACCTATAAAGTTTTTAATCAATAAATAAAGAATCGAATGTTCTCTAAATGAAATATATACCGATTGTAATTAGATATCGTCATTCTCGTTTCTACTTAGATTGATGCAGGAAATTGCTCAAGTTGTTGAGTTCTTTGTAGAATTTAAACCTGTAACGTAGGCACTGTGTAAATTTTAAACTACAATTCAACCAAATTCACGTTCAAGACTAGTGGCGTAACTAGGATGGGGCAGGCAGGGAATGTACTTTTGGCGCCATTACCACGGAACCCAAAAATGAGGAATTAATTAACTGCGTTTAAGAGAAAAGTGCAGTAATAAATAATTCTTAATCCCAAAGTTCTAAAAAGTTCAAATGTGCCGTATAATAGAGTTGCAAGCCATAGAGATGAGAGGTTTTAAAAGCATTGGAGAATCGACAGATTCACGATGCTTCCGAGAACCTAGTCGAAATCTCTTGGCGACAAGTTGTTCCCAGCGATTCATACGATTCATAGTGAGCACTTTGAAATATTGTACGCATTGTCAAAGAATCTTTTCATACAAAAAGGTTATGAGTGACTGGAAGTATGTAACAGTTTTTATTTCTTTTTAACGAATTTTTTTTTCTAATGCAAAGATGATTTTCAGTAAACCTGTTTGTTAATAACTGGATACAAAATTTTGCTTAAAATAATTCTTAGAGAAACTTTGTTTAAATAGATTTGTTGTTACAGGAATTTCGTGCTGTTAAAAATTTCAAAAATTTTTCTCTACATTTACGACAATTTTGGTTTCGTTTACATTTCGTGTTTAGTGAAAGACGTTCTCATTAATTTGAGAAATATTATTTGGGCCTCAAAAAAGCAAGTTATTTTTTAAATTGGGAAAAGGCCACCCGAAATCAGATCAAGTACTAGTAAAAATTACAACATCCCTACGAAATGATATTTTCTTTTTAAAAAATTTATTATTTGTTTTATTTATTTATTTTTCTCGAAATGATGGCGCAATAAAGTGGAAGCACATTATTATGGAATTATCTGCGTATGTTTGTCGACCTCAATTTTTTATTCGTAGAATTAAGAAAATAATATTTTCGTTTAAAGGGACGTCACAATTTTTTTCTATCCTATTTAGTTTCTGACTTTGATTTCAGTTATTGAAAAGCTCAATTATCTTCTTTTTTATAAGCGATTACAATTATTTTTTTAATTCAGAGAAATATAAAAGAATGGAAAGGAAAAAAGACCAGTAAAAATGATAACTAATATTAGATATGAAATTAAACTTCAAACAATGCTCAAGATTTGGCAACATGAGAAATACATTTTAGTATTATAATATACCTGAACAGTAATATGTTGTAAAATTCGTATAACAGATCAAACAATCCAAATTAAATTAATTAGAAAAAAGTCATTTCATATTAGGTTGCTTACCGGATGTTTCATTTCGTCCAATTGGTAGCTATAATGAAGATTCCTGAAAGAAAATGAATAAAAAGGTTTAAACATTAAAATAACGACAAAAACAGCTTTTATTTTTAAAAAAAAACATTTTTTCCAAATGCCTAAGAGTCTGACGTTGCTGTCGTGGATTATTAAATCTTAAATATTGCAGAGATTTTAAGGTATTGCTATCAAGAGAATTGCGAAAAACTTTCTAGAAATAAATAGTAGTTACATATGGACAAACACATTTCAATTCATTAAATAGATTCCTACTGATATTTATGCAAGCAGTACGTTAAACGATATCATTCAAAACTCTATTTAAATATCTGCCTTAGTTGTTTATACAGTGAAACCTGCCTATTGTGGCCACTTATCCTATCAGGCTTATAGATACGCGATTGCCGATATAGAAGATTCTGTAGTAGCCTGTAAACATTTAGAGGAACATTTTAGACCGAACTCTCGAGTAATAGGATTCACCGATGACTTTTTCTCTTGCCAAATCAACCCACGCGAAGAAATAGGAATCTTTGCAACATGAACCCGAAGAATAGTTGACCAGCTAAAAGATACTGATAAACCTATAAGTGACTGTTATCAAGCTTTTCAGCTAATTTGTTTCCTGCCACCAGAATTTAGTGGTATTGTCGAATATATCTTCAGGTGTAACGATAGAGAGTTCATGTTCGACAAGATTCTTTTAGAACTTACCGCCGAAGAATGAAGATTGAAACAATCCATTAAAGACCAACAAGAAACCTCGAACACCATCAACACGTCGACTTCTGTTGACATCCCGCAACTATCGCCTTATAGAACGGTTAACCTCGTCCCTATTGTTGAAATGGAACCCTGGTAGTGGTTCTTACATTTTGGCAAGAGATCATCGCCACACGAACTCATAACGGGTGAGTTTGGCGGATGCTCCAGTCGAAAACAACAAGCGGTGCCACTTTTTCCTGATTGCTGGACGCAGATGATGTCTCAGGAATTCACAGTAGTAAACAGCATCAACGTTCTATTTTCGAGGTACAGCGCGCTACATTATACAGGGTGTTCACACTTAACGTGATCCAACAGCTAATTTCTAAACAATTAGAGATAAATATATTGTTCCAATTGGAAAAATATTTTAAATGAAGGGAAATACTATAATTTATGTTTTTAGTGAATAAATATATTCCTGAAAAAGTTACGAATTCTAACTTTTCTATTGTCCCCCGGTCCTATCATTCATATTTAGTAAAATATTTTTGACACTCCAATATTTTAAACGAAAAAAGTCCCACTCTTTTGCGACTAAAACTGGCCGAGTTATGGAGCTTTGAATATCGCTGACTTAGACCACTTTACACCACTTCAATAGTCATCTTAAAGACGATCCACCAATCAATGCACAGCACTTGCTCGACGAAGCCGCTGATTGGTAAAAAAATCACGAAATTCGAAGCTCCAGAACTCGCTCAGTTTTAGTCGCAGAAGAGTGGGACTTTTTCTGTTTAAAATGTTAGAATATCAAAAATATTTTGCTAAATATGACTGATAGGACCTGGGGACCGTATAAAAAGTTAGAATTCGTATTTTTTCAGAGATATATTCAGTGACTCAAACAACATATATTATAATTCTTCCCTTCATTTAAAGCATTTTTCCAATTGGAACTATATGTCTATCTCTAACGGTTTAGAAATTAGATATTGGGCCACGATAAGTGTGGACACCCTGTATATTAACATATTGTTAGGGCGCTTTCTCTTTCTCTCCGCGCTTCAAGCCCGTTCACAATGATAGTGATTAAAAATAAAGTGTCACTACTGATCACATGCCTTTATTTGACTGTCTTTTATCAGCTCAGAGCATGCCAGCGACACCTGGTGCTGCGCTAGTCGAAATACGGAGATATTACCACTACTTTTTATCCAACCTAATGTAAATGAATCGTTTAATGGCTAATTAATTTCTGAAAAATTTTAGTGTATTATAATCAAGAACACAAAAAATATACAAATTTCGAAGCTCTAGCACACCAGGATGAATGCAATATCGATTACAAAATTCCATCTTTACAAACTTGAAGTAATACCAGTTCATTAAAAATATATAAAATCTGTCTTGTATTGAAAGAGAAAAACCGGGTTTAATTATCGAAAACTTGAAGTCAAATCATGCCCACTTGATGGACCGCAACACTCTACGTCCAATTTCATTTTACAATCCATTGTGCATTTTTCAGTAAGAAAAGTTAATAACGTCACAACACAACGTAAAAACAGCATATTGATGAATTTTAAATTATTTTGTCTTAACATTTCTCATGTAACTATACGTGTGCATCAAATGTAACAAGGAAGAAAGCCAAGTAATCTTCATTAATATGATATCAACATTGAAAGAATGTACAAGATGACAATTATTGAGCTTCATGAAAAAAATTTTTTAATAACTTTTGAACCGTTGGCGAGATTCAGTTAAAACTTGGCGATTGAATGCAGGGCATGTTGGGATGTCTTTTTATCATGCGCACTCTTATTGTTGTTGTTCATTTTTCGTTCAAAATGTCGGAATACAGCGTTTCTGAGCCTATATCGATCGTCAAAGCCTACTATTCGAGCAATAACAGCCCGATTGTGGCTCAAAGGAAATTTGCGACGACTACAAGCTGAAGACAACAGGTCCAAGTGTTATAACAATAAAAAATGTGATTGAAAAGTTCGAGAGAACTGGTAGTGTCGATGTCTCGACATTTCAGAGATTTTTGCAGAATTTTGCTCTTCGTCTGCGCCACTTCGTAGCCACTGATGGCAAGCATATCGAACATATCATAAACTAAATCCGAATATCTGTAGCTACTTTAAAATTTGAATAAAATTTTTGAACTCAGTAATTTTTGAAAATTTTATTTTTTATTTCATACAGCTCAATAATTGTCATCCTGTATAAGAAAGGTTATTGTGCACCGTTTACGGTGTAGTAAACGAAAAAAGCAACTTACAGACACCCTGGCCTACAGTTCTGCACACAGCTGAGATGCTTTTGCTTTTCCATCAGTTCTCTTTCGCCAAGTATACTTTTAGAAATAACTGAAAGGAGAAAAAAATTGTTATAGGGTATAAGAACAACATACGCTTCGTTACGGCAAAGTATTTAGGGTCAATATCTTGAAGAATTTGAAGCAGTTTCTAGAGTACTGGTCTTGGATACAGAGTGAAACCAGAAAGGGAAAGTAAGACACAGTTTTAAAGTTTTAAAAATCAGGAAGAGTCCTTGTATACTTATTAGAAATTATTAACAGTTTTATTGCTTTTTTGTATTCCTTGCAATAAAGTTAAAGTCTAGGCAAATTTACCGTGGGCTAAATTGCATTTTCGTTAATTACAAAATAAAAGAAAATAATGAAATGCCTCAACTTCATTTTCTCCTCAAATTTCAAATAAGGCATTGATTGCTTAAGAAAGAATATCGCCAGTTCCTTTTTTTTCTTTTCTTGTTTGCTTCTAAACTAGTCTGCCTGAATTGGCCGCACCTCCATTTGGCTTGAGAATTCAAGGACTTACGATACTGACAAATATTTTCCATAGATCCTAGAGTTTGAACTTCAGCGTGGCTTTCCCTTTCTAGTCAACAGATTGCACTAAGAAATAATGGTCATAGTGACTGTGTTGTTGCTGTTGAATTTATTTCGTGTGTGAAGTTTTATTTATTTTAAGACCTCAAGTCTCTAATGTCCGTTTACTAAAGCTATCATTACTTATTAAGCATTACTGTTATGAAAACTACATTTAGTCCACATTATTACATGTTTACTAAATATTTGTACCTTACCAAACAATAAGGGTTTACTCGAAAAATTGCGTGGTTCTATTCAATTTTTTATAACCTCCGCACTCGGGGGAACCCGGTACTTCAAGGGCACTAGACCGGCCCAGGCAGTATTGATGATTCTTCCAATGAGAACAAAAAAACACATCAAACATTGATTGTTTATATTTTATTAATGTAATTTCTAATCAACATAAATGTAAAGGGTGGATTCAATGCAAATCTGTCTTAGCTGGCCCACAAAAGCTGAACTGGCACGGAGGAATATGCCAACTGCTTTACATTTGAATTCTGTTACTATTATTCTTAAATTGCCATATAAAATTAAAATGTCTGTTACTTTTTCCACTGAAAATCTAGTTTTCCTAATTTGTCATAAAGTTAGCATGTGTTCCCGGTCCTACCACACCAGAGGGGTAAAACCGGGTGGTTTGACTTTTTTTAAAATAAACATTGACAAAAATGTGAAGAAACTATAATTTTCCAGAAATAATATATTGAACTCCGTCAAACAATGAATATTTTAATAAAATTTGGCAAGCTCTGTCGAATATTTTAGCTCTAACAGGCCTTTGAGTCTTAGCTACCCGGTTTTACCCCGCCTTCCCCTATTTACAGATATCAACTTCATATGGATGCCACATAGCTGCGCTGCTGGCTTGATATTCACGTGCTTAGCAAATGTTCGCTCTCTCTTTAGAGATTATGTTGCCTTGAGATCATAGTCTCTTCTACGATAAATGGTGTATATGATTTTTGTCAGTGGTGATGTCATTTCCGAATCCGTCGTAAGGTATGCTCGAACCTATCTTAAATTGCATTTAACCTCACAAGGCATAATGTTGCCAAACTGCAAACTAAAAATCTGCTTCTCTATTGATAACAATGATTTTATTGACCTGTGAAAGGGACCTTCCTCTTCCTCTTAGGTGATGATATGAATTGACATGCTTAAGTGAGGAATAACATTTATGACTGAAATAGATATTATTACACGAGCTAAGACTACATTGAAGAGTTGCAACTAAGAGACTGAAAAACACGAGCTCAGTAAAGAGGCAGAAATATGAACTGTTTCCAACCTAGATTTGTCATGTGCTGAGAGAAAATGGGGTTTCCATAAAAGCCTTGACGTAAGATTGGAATTTGTACTTCCACAATCTACCCCTTCGAAAAGTTTGTCGACTTTTAGGTTCAATCTTCCAAACCTTCTTTTTTGGGAAGCATATGAGACCAACCATCATATATGCAATGTTTTTACTTCCATATAGTGTCTCGTACCAAATTGATATTACATACTTGAGGTAAAATGCAAAAGAAATTCTTTGTGACTCGAAAAATTGCTAAACCGAATTATCTATAAATTTAAAATAATTGTCAAAATTAGAGGACCAGTCCCACAGCTCCTCTGGACTGATTAAACAATTATTATTTCATATGGAAGCATTTGACGTCTACACATATCATCAATGGCCGAATGCCTCCCACCATCCTCAATGTTTTCGATATGGACCTATTTCGACAATTTTTATTTTATAAAAAAGCTTATGACAGCTAAATAAGTCATAAACGGTCGCCTGCCACTCACTAAACTCCATTTTTGAAATAAATAGAAAAAAACTCCTTCCTTGTCCTTTCGGCTGACTTCTAGATATGCCTCATCTGTCGCCTGCAGCCTATCACACTCTATTTCGTAATGTATCTCAAAGTAAATATTTGCCAAAGTTCTTCGGCCTCTAAACCGACAACACATCAATTTATTTCGCCATGTTGCAAACATAGTCACGGGGTATTAATATTGCGGGCGAACAGTTGGTCGCGGAAGGCGTCTAGTTGAATGTATAAAATGAAAACGAGAATGTCTTACGCTTTCTAGTCAAAGAGGGATTTCAAGCTTCTACCGTTTTCATATTGTTGGGAATTATCCGAATGGGTAGGGGCTTGTATAGAATTCAAACGGATGGGAAAGATTTTTAATAGATAACCAGGTTACCAGACTTGAAAGGCACATAGAAGACAAAATATTATCGCTTTTATTTATATTTTTAAAGTAAAATATGACAAGAGAGACGGGGAACAACTCTTCCCGGTTACCGTTCCCCCTTATTACGTTATATAAGTTATACACATAATTGAGGCCACAATTATGTGACTTATCATCGGAAGAAATCCCATGAGAGCATTAATTATCCTCAATAATAATATTACAATAAAACATAAAATAAAATTACAATATAATATATAAGTTTAAAATAATTGAAAAAAACGTGAATCAGTCCCCCATCTCCAAACACTAGACCGATTTCGGGAGTTTTTATTTTAAAAGAGGAAGCTTATAACCTCTAAGTATGTCACCAATTGTCACCAGCCGCCATTTTTGGAATAAATAATAATATCAACTAAACTTCACTATGCATTCTCTATGGTGAAGACATTTGACAGAGTTTCCCAACCTAAACCACTGTATCTTTTTCGACAATTTTTAATTAATAGGACAGTCTATGATGTCTAAATATGTCATCAATGATCTCTTTCCCCAACGCCCTCCATTTTCGAGATATATCTTATTTAAAACTTTGGCAGAATCCCTCAGCGTCTGCAACCTCCAATTCACCAATCTATTTCGCCAAGTGGCAAGAACAGCTACAGGCTGTTAATATTACGAGCCAATGGTTGTTTGCCGAAAGCGGCTAGTATACACAAATGTCATTCAGACTAGTTCTAGTTTTTCTCGATTTTATGTTCCGTGTTGGACTGGAGATGATGTCATTGCTTCAGATTCAGCAATTGCAGATTTAACCCTCTGAGAGCCCAATTATTTTGACTTTTCGATATCAGGTTAGAAAACTTAGCTTTTAAAGTAAATGAATCGATCTTTTTTGTATTTAATTATATCTCTGAAATCGTAAGAATACTTTACCCATGATTGTTTAGGAAAATATACATATAAATACGAGCTATCTGCTTTTGAATTGAGCATGAAGAATATGAAAAGACGTTCGCGCCGCTCGGAGGAACATTTCCACTGAAACTCCTCTTTCTTTGAGGTTTGAATCTAAAGTTATAGATGCGGCTTCATTACATTAGTGTGCCGTGGAAATTTAGTGTGTGAGGACCTGTCTAAATTTCATCCATCTGAAACTTGTAAACATTTTAGCCACGAGACTTCCAATATGATTTTTGAAAGTTATAGGTTTTCCAAAATACATTCTCAATACTTTGGAAGTCACATGACTTCAGATGCATTGACAAAAACTGTTTTAAGGTTTTTTTATACTTGAAGAAAATTGTTTTCTGAAAATTTTTAAAAATCTAAAAAATTATGAATATTTCTTTATATATCACCGTAATGTTTAGTAACAATATAATAATCCTTTCACGCTTTCATCTCTATTTCTGAAAATTAATTTATGTTGAATTTAATATTATGCAGATTGGGGCATACTTTTAAGAAGCAAGAAGGTGATTTTGAGTTTTTGAAGAACATTAGTTGCAACATTCAGGCTGTACGCAGGACCTTAATTTATAGCTTTAAGCGAAACCTTCCAGCGGGGGTGCCTGCGCAAATTTTACGACAAACGAGATTTTACGTACCCTGTTCTCAAAATTGGAGTCAAAACTGTCTGAAAATCATTGCTATTCCTTGATGCGACCCCTGTCTTCAGGATTAAATGGGTTTTCAGAGTTTAAATGTGATTTCCTACTGTTTTATGCTTTTGTCGTAAAGTTTACGTCGCACGCCCGCTCATGTAATTTCATAATTTTTTCACGTCTTAACGTTTCAGTTTGATGATTATATATATATCCAGTGTTCATTACGGCGATTTAATATTTCATTTTACTTTGTCAAAATTATTTAATATATAATAAGCTTGCTCATAATCTACCAAGCCGAAGACTTTTCTTGAAAAACTTAGTCCTCAGACTTATGAAAAGGCACCTCCCTACTCGAGCCCAAATAATCTTATCATCGCCATATGACATTAACATGTCTTTAAGGCTAAATTATACATCACAACCTGAAAAATCAAGTGAACAATAATCAGCATTGAGAAGAAGAGCTTGCAGTTTATATTTGAAAGAACGAAAACGATCATCAGTCCATAAAATGCAATATGTGTAATATGTAGTATACATGTGAGCGTCACTCTTTAACATGAGTTCAATGTTTCGAACGCAAGAACAATGATTAGAAACTAAGAAGAAAGTCTTTAATGCACAATCTTAGTTTGTATTATAATCTTTTTTATTATATATTGCTTAATAACTTTTTATAAAATAATGTTATTAAATCTCATTACTTTCGCTGATTTCAGTATAATTTTAGATTTTGCAAATTATATTAAAATTAATTTTCACTCTTGATAAACATATTTGTTTTTCTGATTCGTCTCTTATCACCATTATGAAATAACTTACAATTACCATAGTGAAAAGGAAGAAAATTATTTTGTCGCCTGCTCGTGTAAGAAATTATAGCGCGCACGCCTGGAAGGTTAACATTACAAAATCTGACTCCATTGCACGTAGGGCAATGGAGTCAGATTTAATAATGCCTTTTTGTTTATTGAAATTCTATGAAACTGGAGTATTACATCCACACAGACTCAAACACAGATAAATATATATACACAAACAGACAGAAAACGATCACAAAGGTTAAAGATTTATAAAATGAACCAGAGCTAAAAAAATTAATAACTAATCCAAAGAAAAATAGATTCAAAATAGGAGGAGGAAAACAGTTACACTGTCGTAAAGCGACCATATACTTACTTCTTAGACAAAAATCACTTGGTGAAGAAGCCATTGTCATTTCTGTGTGACAACCAAAGACGTTTTTGGCCAATTCTGAGTCGCACATCTCCAGGCACATCTAAAATGTAGGATTAGAGAAATACCAGCGGTGAATTCAATTTTTTCTACGTTGATGATTTGTTTCGTCGAAGGATTTCAAATGAAATAAAATGTCAAATGTAAATGAAAAGGAATGAGATAGTGAAATGGAAAATAGACGAAGATACTTGATATGAGCTTGAACTACTGGCGGAGAGATAGATGGACAAGCATAGTTTCAAAAGTAAGTTTTTCTGATTCCCGTTCACCTTGAGAAATGTCGAAATTCGTCAACATATCAAGGGCGAATATTTTCACAATCACGGTAGTTTTTCCGTTTAAAATTTAGTATCTTAGAATTTGAAAATAACACGGATTACCTCTTTCACCGCACGTTTCAAAAGCTTTTTTGTATAATAAAAGTTCGTATAAAAACCAATGGACCTATAAAAGTTATTCATCTGATTCAGAAAAGGTGAATAAACATAGAATATATTTTAGATACCAGATATGTTGGAGGGGATTTTATATTTCTTTTTGCGCTTATAATAAGACATATTTTCTTCCCTATGAAGAATTATTAAGTTTATAAGATGCGATTTCATTTTTAATAAATTCTTTCGTATATGATAATAGTTCTGTTCGTTTTCGAAAATCTGATCTCAACCATTCTTGCTTGAAACATTTCCAATCATATTTGATGAAAAACATCAATAACGAAAATTTTCTTAACAACAAAAAACCACATGTCCTATCCGATAAATAAACTAGAGTGTAGTTTCTAAGAAAATAGTTCTTATCTATAGAACAACATATAAATTGTGTGTTCTTTGACATTAATTTCAATTGAGAAGGATTTACCTCATAGGAGTTAGGATTGGTGAAGTTTTTTGCATCCTTTGAAGGCCCATTGTCTCTGCAGTTTGTCTGGTACGGAGGAGGCAAGAGGTGCTCTTCTTTCTCCTACAGAAGAGTTTTTCAATGCTCGTATGGGCAGTGTAATTCATTGCAGAATAAACACAATCTCTTCTTAATGCTATGGAATTTCATTAATGAAAAAAAACTCTGTCGAAGCATTTGAAATCTAATATTGTATGAATTAAGTGTTATTTCTATATTAGTTTCCAAATATTTTTCCCGTCTTTGTCGGGCAGCAATAAGAAACTAAACCATTGTAGCAAAATAGTCAAAGCAGTGGTTGAAAGGAAAAATTTTGTGAATTTAATGAGAATAATATAGTTTTCATTATTCTTGATTCAGAAAAGGATTTTCGTTCAAAGACTATCGACTTTTCGGAATATTTTAAATTTCTCAACAAATTCAAAATTTTAGGAGTCATACGAATTTTAAACCCAGGAAAAAGAATACCTGATGTTTTCCTCAACTCTACTTCGATTATTAAAAAAATTAAAGGGCATTCGAATTACCTGTCCGAAACATCTTAGTATGGTAGTCCTTAAGCTTAATTCGTCTGTTTCTATGTTGTTTTTAATAAATAACTCTTAACTGTAACAACGGTAACGTGCATACAAAACATATTTAACATCGTTCACAATGCGCGTGAGTATAAAAGGAATGTGTATTAAGTTTTAACATGACATGTGTTGTGAAATATAAAAAAAAATATTTTTAAAAATTTATTAAAATTAGAGAAAAAGTTGTACGAAAATGAAATAATTATCACTGAAAAGTTAATTTTTTTAATCATGAAATTTAAAAATAGGTTTTACGATTCGAAGATATTTAGGAAAACTTAACATTCCGATTAGTTTTCATTGAAAATCGGTTTAAAGTTTAAAATAGAAGTTTTTCAGAAACAGTCTACCACTCGAGAAAAAAAACCCACGTGCCAAATGTGGTAGCTTTAGAATCCAACGGTCTGCACTGTAGAGAGTTTTGAATGATTTTTGCATTACACATGTCGCGTCAAGCAATTTAGAGATAACATCTAGCATGCAAGTGACACGGAACTCTAGGAACAAACTTGGACGGGAGGCAGAGAACATCGATATGAATCATAATCGCATAGGGAAGCATGGTCAGAAAAACAGATAGGTGGTACGTGCGAGTTCCTCATTCTAGACGTAGATGGAGTGTGGGCTACACGAACCATTTCACGAACGCCGAGTTGACCCATATTCACTTCGTGTATGATCTAGCTAACGGAAATGGGAACGCTGCTGTACAATTGTATCCGGAAACGTTTCCATAGCGGTATGCACCAAATCCACAAATGTTCGCTCATGTGTATCAGAATCTGAACATGGATTCTTCACGGTACACGTGCAGGATGCCAGTTGTTCGGACGAAGATGGATTGGGTTTGTTGATCCTATCGCATGCCCCACCCCAGATCAATTTTTCTGGGTTGCTTGAAGGTTGTTGTGTAAGAAACTCCAGTACATTCTGACTTGAACCAGGTCGCATGAATTTGCCATGATCCGATAAAAGCCGATTTCATGTCGTGCGTGCATTAGTGCCAATGGGCGAAATTTGAACACCTGATATGATTCTTGTAACTAATATTGTATCTTTTTTCTGAGGCAATAAACCTCTCCTCTTTCCTTTATACCCTGTGACCATACTGTTTCTTTATGTCTCTTTATTACTTAAGGGTGACATTTCTGACAATGCATTTCTATGTGATTATGACTCCTAACGATGTTCTCTACCTTATCTCGAACTCTGTACTTGGAGTCTGAGAAACATTGTATAAGCATTTTCATGTTAAAATTCTCAAGAACGTTCCAGTGCAATTAAATTTGAGTTAGGAAATTCCTGTAGAATTCTGTAAAAGTCAGATGTCTAGATTCCACGTGGATCTTATATAATCTAGTTTAATCTTATCCTGATATAATGTTATTTCTGCATTCTGTAAGTTTTGACAAGGGTTTGTGTGATCATCATGACAAGAGTGTGAAAATCATACAAGGAATTAAAGTGAAACTTCTGATTATGATGACAAAATTGTTATTCAAGCTTTTCATAATATGCTGCATATTCAGTCCAAACTTCAAAATATAAACTGGTCATTGGATCCTCCACCACGTTCTAGGCGCCTGAATTCTGCTAATTTTATAAAAAAAACAGCTCTCCAACTGTAACTAGGTATTCAACATCAAGAATAAGAGTTGCAAAAAGTGCATTTGGAACTGTATTCAGGTCTACAATCTAGAAGAATATCATCAAAAATGACAATCATTGATCGCGAAAAGGCACAAAATGCCGGGAATGCTATTAGAGTACAGTGCCAGTAAAGGAGCTTTGGATACTCCTAATCAAATTTGAATACATATATTTGTAAAAGGAGAAAAAGTCGATGGCCTTTGGTCATACTTAATAATATACCGGATAATTCTACTTATAATGCAGTTATCCTCTAGACAACAGTAAATAGCAATGTAATGAAACCAAATAAACGAAAAGGTTGTTCTTAGAAGTACTAGGCAAATTATTTATCGCTTCATTTATTCAGGCAAAAAAAATCTCTAAACAAATTAAGAGCCATGTAATATAGTCAAAAGAAGACAGGAGAAATGACAAACATGATCTATTATTAGCATCCATTGTTAATTTACAGCATAAACTTGCCCGATTATAAGAATTTCAGTAATAAAGGATTCACCGATAAAGGATTTCAGTACTAAACCTGCCCTATACATGTTCTGTCAATCAAGCAATGATAATAAAATAATCATATTGTGCAAGAATTGTAAAAAATACATGCAACATTTATCACACTGTTGTCTAAATTGTAATAAAAAAGAGGTAAAATTTTTTAAAAATATATGTATATTCTAATTTATCTTTTGTATTTTATATACATATGCTTATATTTACATATTCATTGTATTGTTTTTCAAATATATTAAGTTTATTCTGGTTAAACATACATTTACCTCTAAACATAATATTGTTCTGAAAGCATAGAGAATCTAGGCCCCTGTATTTAGTATCTAGTTTTCGGGTCATATTGACCCGAACGTTACATATGCATAGTAAATGCTAACAGAAGAGCAGGGTTAATACACATTAAGCCCATACAACCATACCCATAACTCTAGTAGTTATGGGTATCAGGGATACAAGGTGGCATTCTATCAAGTTGCGTAGAATAAAGACAAGAGTGCTCTTGCTGCCATTGCAAATTGCTTCCTATACCAAACTCCCGGTGAAGGTCCAGTGTGTCTGCCGCAGAAAGCCTGGTTCCTTACGCTCACCTAGCCTTCTTCTAACATATGGTCACCACTTGCACCGATACAGAAATGGCTCTTATCTGAGAGCGCAACAGATCTTCATTCTGCCCTCCAATGAACTCCAGCTTGGCACCGTTAAAGTCACAGAAAGCTGTGATTTGGAGTTAAGGACACAATCACTACAGGACGGCTGTCTCGGAGCTGTGCCTCAAGTAAAAGATTTATTTTCGTTAATTGTGTCAGTCTGGGGACAACAGAAGCTCGAATTTCTGCTTTCAGTGCAGTACTATGTGACACAGACGTGTGGTGAATGCGGTAGTATTTCCCGTCAGTAGTGGCCTGTGTGCGTCTGACTTCGGTCTTCTTGAGACAGTACCTTCCCGTGATCACTGCTGCCAACACAATCATGCACACGACCTCGTTCAAACTCACTAGGATATTGACACTGCCGTCTTCCTCACATTAAAGACACTCTTGACTTAAATCTACCTCACAACGCCTAATCCAGAAGATAAATAACTCTCATGAAGATTGATCAAATATCTAAAAGAAAAGTGATTTTTATATTCATGCAGTAGCTATTCTAGCTCCGCTCTTATTTGTCTAACGTGAAATCTGAATAGGCGTCATTTCTCAGATACGCAAACATGCTTATCAAATTTTGTTTTCCTATCACAACTCCTTCTTTGTGTGCAAATTTCATTTTTTGCCAGTGTCTTTTATAATGAACTAGCTGATTCCGCGCAGAGCATCTACGCACTGTTATCCGTACATCATGCATTTTCCGTCAAATTGGAGCATTCTGTCTTCATAGTTTATGAGAAGGGTTAAGGTTCATTAGGGCAGCAGCCCCCGTCAATCTGACAGATATATGGCTTGATGGAAATTGAAATTATACCTGTTAGTTAATGGATGTACCAAATGAAGATGATTTATTAGGGAATAGTCTTAGAAAGAACAATGTTTCATTTAAAGAAAAATGTGTATATTTTAATTTTGAATTTTTTAATTTCAAGAATTAAAATACATTAATTAAACTATTTAGGTGATAGTAAAAGGAAGAGATAATGATAGCAAGCAAAAACACTCGAGAAGAAAATTTTGTCACTCAAGGATCGAACCCCGAACCATTGAGTTAGAAGTGTGCTGCCTTGGCGACTATGCTACCGGGGCGTACAGATAGAAATTGAAACAGGGTCTTTCGTGACTTCGACTATAATTTACTTTGTATTTTGGTATTTTAGAGATTGCTGAATTGGTTGAAATCTGGCAGTTGGCACACACTCTTAAAACGCCGCAAAACCTTGACAGTTGCACTTCATTGGCAACAAATCCCCAAAGCAAATGCAAGTGAAACATGCATTAGCTTTGGTGACTTGGCGTCATTTTAAGAGTGTGTACCAACATATAGATTTCAACCGCTGAATTTTGTTAGGAGGGGAGGGTTTCATAAAATTTATTTGCAAGTTTTTGAATGAACTTTTTTTGAAAGGCCAAAGTCGCTGATTTAAACTATATTGACACTGACCTAAACTTTCTTTGGTTCGACTAAGCACATCTGCTTCATTTCTAGCTGATCTCTTTTGAAGCATTTCATCATTCATTATATTGTAAGGAATATTGTGAACTCAATGTCTTAATATCATTTTTTGCGAGAAAAAGTTGTTTTACCCTAAAGGGAATATAATAGCAAGCTATTCTTATGCAGTTATGCCTAA
Source organism: Araneus ventricosus (assembly GCA_013235015.1). Taxonomy (NCBI): domain Eukaryota; kingdom Metazoa; phylum Arthropoda; class Arachnida; order Araneae; family Araneidae; genus Araneus; species Araneus ventricosus. The sequence continues at coordinate 148,473 of BGPR01000717.1, read as the reverse complement.
CATGGCGCAGGCTATCGGTTATCTTTTGTTTTGTAATCAAACCAATCGTTGCCATTCGACAATAAGTAATAAGGTTGATTTCTGTGCCACACATATTAGAGTTTTATATACTGTATAGATTTTCAAAAGTTGTATTTTTTTTTGCAAAGTATAATATATGTACTCACTTTAATATAAATTTTGTAGATACTCATTTAAGAAATAGTGGCTAACAGAGTTATAACATAATAGCTTAGAAGACGATCTCCAGTAAAACATTGTATTTTTTAATATCTGAAGCAGCAAACACCGACTTCGGAATCTGCACTTATATCTTGAAAAGTCACATAATATTTAAATCTTTTTTTTTAATTTCTGTTATTGCATCATTTCAGTACAGATGCTCCTTTTAATGTTTACTTATCTGAATCATTGTATCTTTTTCTTTTTTTATCATCCTGTTTAACTAAAAATAAACAAATTCTTACTTACCAGTTGGACTCCAATTTCATAAGAATATCCTGATCTGATGGCATGTCCATCAAGTATTGGACTAATGGGATCAAATGGAGAGTGGACACCAAGAAACACTTGTGGTTCACCCGGCAGACTAAATAATTCAATTCTGTAAAGTTCCAAATGGCGGAAACCATATCCAAGCACAGTATTAAATGCTGCCAAAAAATTAGGAATTATATGTTTGAGCATTTTTCTTGAACCACGATCTTATAAAATGTATGTTTGAACTCCAGTAACCTTTTCCCCATATGACCTAATCGGGGTTAGTGCACCTCAACCCTCTGAAATTCGGTTGCAATGAATAGAAATATCTCTTTGGTATCTGAGTGATTCTTTTGCTATTCAAAAACATTTAATTTCTGTTATTATTGTAGTTGCATTTGAGATGTATGGATAATGATCTCTACCTCAGCAATTGACTGGGAGCTTGTGAGAAATTCTAAAGATGAATTCTAATTACTTTTTTATATCACATAACACTCTTTCAATTATAGTGTGTTTACAGATAAGTTCGCGTACATGTGTGCATGAGAATGAAATTGTAGGAAAATTCTATATTTTTCAAAAATATAAAATTATTAAAAAGCTTGTTTAAAGAAATCGTTGGCATGTATATAATTTGTTTATATGTGTGCAATTTTTTCAAAATGTATATTTATTATATATCTATGAAAAATGAATTTAGGAAATACACGCTTGAAGTTAAATGACATTTAAAGGACGATTCTCATCTGAACTGCCAAACATAAGTTTTTGGTTGCTATCGGGGGGAAAATCTACTTCTGCCCTTCACGTAATTGTATGAGAGAACAGAATTGGGTCACATTCATCCGAACGACGAATTAATGCATATTCACTAATTCAATATAATTTAGAAAAATTATATATTTTCTGAATACTTTCTGAATTAATACAAATTCAAAGAGTATATAGAAAATTTATAAACAAAAGAAAATACTTTTAACTGGAATAACATATTATCCACACTAACAGAGTCAGGAATTGAAAGTGAATATAAAAATTTATATAGGTCGTTCTTATAAGCAGTTGAATAAAGTTTCAGGTCAAACAGACCCAAAGAAAACAGCAGAGTAAAGTCATCTCGAAAGTCAATACTTTTTGGTAGTAGAAAGAACAGTATCTTAGCTGAAAAAGCTAGTCTTGCTACACCATATCAAATTAAACAAGTATAAAATTTTAACTTAGTTTTAAATTTTAATTTTGAAATATTTTATTAATTAAATACCATTTGAAATAAAAACATTATAGAACATCGCCGCTATATATGTATATATATATATATATATATATAGTATTAATCGTGCATTCAATATGTGTAATTAAAAATTACCTTTAAACAGAAAATATTTTTTATTTTTTACATCTGGGATGTGTTACGTATTAGTGAAGCCAACTGAAGTCATTATGGGTATAGTGTATTGCTGAAGCGAAGTGACTATGTGTCGAGAGAGAACTCTCATCCGATACTGAGAATGTAACGTTTCAGTGTTGTGTTTTCGTCCTTATTGTGCGTGCTTCGTACATCTGATAAAAATGTTTATGCTGAATTTGCTCGAATCTTCATTTCGTCACTCGTCCTAGAATCTTCTATTCGTGATTTAACGCGTTTATACAAAATATTGTAGAAGATTTTTGAAAAAAAACAAATTCATAGATATTTTTGATGATAGGCACATTATAAGAAATTTAATCAAATTAGTTTTGGCTATTTCTGAATAATTCATTACCGTTTCATCGACTGATAAGGCATAAATGGAATGTTGGTCATTGAAGTCTATACGTCTTATCATTAGGCACGGGGACGTGTTAGTGGTTATATGTACGTCTTATCAGATGCATTGTTTTCGGAAAGTCTGTTCGTACACGAAAGGGTAGCCAACTGATATGTTGAGATACGGAATCTTTGTGTACTAAGACTTCACAATATTTAATAAATTTTGAAAATTTCTCATATTTGTATTGTTATTTGTATTTACAATGTTACTTTATTACCACTGTAAAATAACGTTTTATTATTTAACGTTTTGGGATATCTCAAAATGTTCAAAACTACTTTTAAGATATTAAATAAGCCTTTATTAGCGCAGGCAACAAGCGAACACAAATCAGAGAGTTTCTTTCGTGAATTCGCAGAATTATAAAATGTGTGGAAAACGGGATAAACCGACCGACATGTGGTGAGAGCAACCGGAAAAGGTACCTTGATCAATAAGATTTAAATGTCATTTATGGACTTACCAACTTCCTCAGTGTCTAGTTTGGATCCACTCTGATACAAATGTAGATTATGTGAGTAGCATTTATAGATAATGCCTCCAGATGATACGAATGTCCTCGTTTCAGAAAATGATCTGAAATTGGGAAGGAAGTAAAAAATTAATTTCCTTAGAAAAACTTATCTGGCTCAGTTAATTATTAGTTGTTTAGACATTCAGAAAACTCATAATGATATATTACAATGATCATTAAAAATTTACATTATCCCGTCAGTGTTCAGTTTACTCAGTGTTTAGACATTTTGTTCAAAATAATAGATATTGAATTATGTTTAACAGCAAATTTAAATTAGTGAGAAATAAGTATAAACAAGTAATATACAAAAATATTTTTAAGTCAATTCCTGCTTAGGGCAGCGATCTACACGCTTCGTCACTGACAGTATTTATTCCTAAATTTATAGCCTGCAAAATATCTTATATAAGAAAATTTTTTTCTCCCATATAAAACTAAAATTAATTAATTTAATTTAATTAATGAATTAATATTTGAAAAAACTGTATTAACATCAAGTGTCATCCACTACAAGTTTTAAAAAATGTATTTGAACTTGAGTGGATGACTAAAAAGTATTTTATTAACGATTGAAAATTTGAACAAGATATATAAATAAATATATATAGGGAGAGTGTGAACTAATAGTAGGAATTGAAAAAGAAGTTACGAGCCGAAGGCTCCTGATTCTGCGAGGAAATCTTGTCCACTTCAGGAAAGAAATGAGAGAGGAAAGAAAAGTCCGATTCCTCTCTTTGACCGTTGACTATTTAGAGAGTGAATCTTCAACGGTGCTCACCATTCAACTTCTTGACCACTCTTCCGATGAGGTTGGAGCCACATGCGGTGTAGATCCTCGCTCGATTTTAATGGATATTTGTGCCTTATTTACAAGAAAATTAATTTCCATTCAAAGCCCTTACATCCCGTTGTGCAATGCTTTGGATGATCCCATGCTGTCATCCATAATTATATACAATTAATTACATTAGTTAATTATTTTGATTAAAAATTTATTCATTATATCATTTAATATATATTATAAATTAATTATATATAGGGTGAGTTTGACCTATTCTTCTAAATGAAAGATTGTGATAGAAGAGCCCATGTGGATCATAAAAACTATAGCAACCCTGTCCAACGCTAACGGTTTGCAAGTTATGGCTGATACAATGATTTTTCTAGAAGTCGTAAAAAAATTCAAATTTAAAAGTTTTTGGCAGATCTACACGCAAAATAAGCACATATTCTGAAATAGCAGCTACAATCCTTTAAAATGATACCATTTTCATCTAAATACCTGGATTTAAAGCCGAGTTACAAGCGCCGAAACGTTGGCGAAACTCAAAATCGAATTGTCGCCAAACTCTTTAATATTTAATATTGCAAACACCGTTCAAGCTAAAAATCTGTCAAATTTACCAAAACCTTGTACATTCCATCAGCTTTCGAATGAGCCTGCCATAAACCATATCAGTGTTTAGTTCAGGACAAATTTAGTCTTTCTTTGCCCATACATCACTGAAATCGGTGTTCGTCGAAATAGGCATTTGACAAAAAGTCTCCAAGCGAAACGATGGTGGATAAATGGAATGCATGCAAATCCTCCACTATGAACTCTTTCGGATATGCAGATGTGTTCCAACCTTTTTTCATTTGGCAGAGTATGTCAAACTCACCTGTATAGTGCAATATAATTCTATCAAGTGTATTAATCTCGAATTGTGTGAAAATTGGTCAAAAATTATACCTTTGGGTCTAAAGAGAATATGGAAGGAACAATATTGTGTAAAAACATTTATCTCATTACGGAGAGAAATAAAATTGAAATTACTCCGAAACCTTTTGAAACAAATTGTTCTCCAGTTCGATGCTCTTACATAAAAGATCAATTCAAGTGAGTTGTTCTCAATGACCCAAACAGTACGGACATTTCACCATACAATTTCACTCTTTTTGTTGAACTGAGAAAAGCTCTGTGATCTTGTAGAAAGCGGTTTGGATATGGTTCTCAAAAATACCCCTGAAAATTCCGATAATACTCTTCTGAACTTTGTATCTCTCTGGGCTAAAAGTTTCAAGAAATTTGGTTGAAGGTTTTGAGCTACAATAAATATTTTTTCCCTTCCACGTTTCGCTATTTATTGAGATACCTTGAAAGAATTTTATGATAAACAATAAAAATATCTGTTGAAATTTTTACTACAGATTTAGAAATTTGAATCAAAATATTAACTCAGTCAATTTCCTCTAAAAAATATACTCTTTCTGAATGCAAAGGAAAAGGATTGGAAACCCCAACAGCCTAAATGAGTCTTGATTCTTTTTTCATTTGTTATAAATATTGTTACTATTATAAGGCTTTTTACTTTAAGAATCAAAAAGTGGTTCCTATATTCTACTTAACTATTTACTTCATTTCGTTAATAAAGAAATGCAAAAGGAAAAAACAATCAACGATTAAATTTAAATCTAAAGAGTCGGTTAAAAAATCTTCATTACTTCAGAACAATAATTACTTTTGATAAAAATATAGCAAATGAAATCCATACCTATATCTCTGGTATAGATAAGGATCGTTGAATTGATCATTAAATAAGTAATTCGTAGTAATTTCTTCTAATTTCCTTGAATTGTTGGTGTAGTAACCTGTCATTGGAATCTACAAAGAAATACTTAAATTAAAAATATTTTAGCACGGTACGATAAAGTAATTTTAAAAAATTGTTCCCATTTTATCAATCTTTATTTTTTGCAACACTTTTGACCCATTTTTTCCTTTTCATGGATGATTTTAGTGATGTTAGAATCGTCAGTTATTGAAAAGAAAATTCTTTTAATACATTCAGTGATCTGTCAGGCTAGTTAGAATATACTACCTAGAGTGTAACGTTGGAAAACTTGTTGTCATGTAACAGAGTCGTGAAGACGGAGACATTTCTAAACGACCTTCAATGTCAAGCCAAGGGTGCAACTAAGGAGAATCAAAAGCTGGTGAGCGCGTGCATATCAAGTTAAAGGAGCAACTAAGACTTGTCAAGCGTTGCTAACAGATGTTTATATCAAGTTTGTATAAATAAAAAAATATTCTTCATATTAAAAATGCTTAACATTTTAACTATTCTTATGTTTCCAAAATGTGGAAGACAAAGCTGTGGACGATGAATAGTCCAAAATCTCAGCTTGATAACATAGTCTCAAGCGAATGTTCATCTGCAGTTTGTGATATCGAGTAATAACAGAGTTCAAACTCTGATATATATGGATATTGGACATTTGTCAGCATTCTAAGGCTTTGCAGTTTTAAGTCTATTAAAGCAGTTATTACTGTAGTTTGTGTTTCCGTAATAGATACGTCATATTGTTAACATTCACAAACTAATCTGAATTCGAAGAGATAACAGCATCCAGATCTCAATATTTGAAACACATCTGCCAAGTAAGCAGTAACATGGCTTTTGCCTCATTTTCTCCTGAACAGAGTCACTTTCTTTCAGACTCTAAAAGTTTTACTATTTAGGGGCAAGTCGATCGTCATCCTGGATTACTTCTACCTAATCCTGGTCAAAAATGGCATTTTGATCAACCGGAACCTGGGCTAGCAACAAATGAAAGACAGTCGATGAAAGCAAATGAAACATTTTCAAAACAAATTTTCATAAAATTTAATAAATTTTATTTAAATACCATCCTTACATTAGTCAAAACTTCTGCCAATTTTCAAAACGAAAAACGCGGATGATATCAAAATAAAACGAGCCTTAGATTAATTAATGTAAGCATGGGAACTGATAGAGGGCATCCATATTTGAATCAAATAATTGACACATGGCTTCAGAATGGCATATTGATTTAAGGGGAAATACTGGTGAAACTCAGATATTAACTGTTACATGATCATTTCGTAATCCTTCTGCTAACCTACATCTGTTTCATCACAGCAGCAGGAATGTGGGATGTCGTATTGTGGTCTTAAAGTTAATGTTTGTTCACGTTTCCTTTAAAATTATAGGATATCGTTTAAGCTTTAAAAATTTGGAATTATTCTTTTGAAAACATTTTATGTTCGCATAGAAAACATCGGATAAATATAGATATTTTTTATTAGTTATTTTAATGCTAGATTTGCAGTGTTAAGATGTATGATTTAAATTCTGGTCGTGTCTGAAATTTATTATTACTTTCATACTTTTGCAAATATTAATCGAATCTGAAAAATTTCCGATTTCAACATGTGACTGCTTTCCTATTCTTTCTTTAACTAATTAACAATTATCTTTACTAAAAATTCTCAAATTATCGTATGATAAAATCTAAAATTAGGACCAAAAGAAGTCTTTTGATTAAGAAGAATGGTCATAATAAATTGCTAGATGATTTTGATGTTAAATTAAGTATATTAAGGCGCGTCTCTTTTCTCACAGAGACTGCGTAACAATCAATGGCGTAGCGAAGGTAAGTGGCATAAGCAATCTTAGATGGTCTTATTATACCCTGTTCCACTAATGGTTGAAATTCTTGCTTTAAAAACTTAAGTTTCTCGGGATTCAGACGTCTAATTTTCGAAAACACTGGCGGTCCTGGTGTTTCTGTAATGCTCTATATTATGTGATGCATTAACGTCACTTGACATTGGGGTTACAAGTTCGCGATACCTATTCAAAATTGTGTGATAAGGTGACTGGTTAGAAACAAAAGTCCATCCTAATACATTACTAGGTGCCGTAATTTTTTTTGCAATTAAAAAAGTGAGGTTATCAATTAAACGACAGTTTTTAATATCCACGAATAATTCAAACCTTTCTAAGAAATAACTTCCAAGAATTTGATGCGAAACATCTGCGAATATAAAAGTACAGGAGAATTTTCTCCTCAAACCAAGATCCAGATTTAATGTTTTGTTACCGACACATTTAATTGTAGAACCATTTGCAGCGTACAAAACAATGTCCTGGAAACTTTGTAGTTTGTTAATTTCCTCGGAAAACTACTAACAGCTGCGCCACTATCAATTAGGAATCGACAGTTTGTGCTTTTGTCATGAACAAATAAGCGGCTGTGATTATGGCTTCCATCTTTTGCCACCGACATAAACGAGGCATTTAGCTTTCCTGAAAATAGCAGGCACTAACGCATTTTGCAACCTTTTCAGCAAACCGACGATGATACCAACATACATGATTAGAGTTTGTTTTACGTGTATATGATGAGTTTCTTATACGGGAATTTGAGTTCCCATGCCTATTTCTGTTGGTTTGTGTAAATCTTGGGCGAGACATCCGCTTTCCCTCACCACGCAAATCAACAATTTCATCCTAAAGAGACTGAATTACCGAGCTATCCAAAGCAACAGAATTTACCACCTGATAGAAATGCGAAACTTCATTGACTTTATCAGCAATGAGTGACAAACCGCCTATCTTATGATTTGAGACTTATAGGATTTGCTACATTGAAGCTGGAAGTCTTTGCAGCCAAATTGACTTCAAAACATCTTCTCAAACATTTCCTGCCGCCTAATTCCTCATCTCTTGTAACAACTGAGATGGCCGCTTATGGCCCAATTGCAAGTCTTGGAGACGTAACAGCAATTTAGAACTTTCAGATTGCGAAAAATGAGTCAAAATCCTACACTTAAGAGCTTCATATATGCTATAACGTGGTGGATTACGAACAATATCCAAAATATACGAAAGAACTTTTGCATCTAAAGCTACTGTATGAAATTTAGTTTCATCAGCAGCGATTCTGGAAAGCTTAAATTGATATTCAAGCTGAATGAACCATAAATCAGGGTTAACTTCCCTAAATGGAGGAACACGAAATGCAACATGCTCCCATTCAGATTGAAAATCGTCTTTTCCTTAGGCATTTAGAAATCAGAAAAATAAATTCAAATTTGTAGAAAAAAATGGAAAGAAATGGCTGACGCACAAGGAAACAGATGAAAAGCAAACGGTCTAATCAAGAACCCAGAATAGTAACTAGTCAAATATTCAGTAGAAAAATGGCTTTCTCACCCATTTCAGAAAAATTACAATAGTTCGAAATCGTCATCAATAACATCAAACTGCAGATACAGATGAAGAAATACAGATGGAACTAGTCATTGTCCTAAAGCTAGAGTCCTGGGTGGTTTGTAGCTCGTGCTAAATCTTGTATTGCAGTCAACTCTTAAATCATACTAATTCTCGATGTTACTTTCCACCACTATTATGTATCCAAATAGCTTGTGCAGGACTCGAATGACTACGCATATTATAAACAAAATAAACTTTAATATAACATAAAAAATGTTAAATAAATTTAAAGTAAACAATCCAACTCAGATGATGTCGACATTGAAGTTATGAGTTAAAAAAAGAATTCCAAAGATGGCTCACAAAAGCTTTTAATATAAAATCTGTTTGTGCGCAAGCACGAGATGAAAAGCGCAAGCAGAAATGAAGCGCAGTTGACACAACACATTTTCCACTACGGCATTAATACGAAAAACGTAGATTTAAATTTGTCTAACATCTTGAATGAAATGTTTTCACTTATGAACCAAAAATCACCTTTTTTCCTCAGTTTGATTAGTTTAGTTTAGTTATACTAACGTCCCGTTTTTGAAGCAACACGAAGGCTATTTTGGGATGAACCTCGTAATTTTGAACCACGGTCAGATGACGAGAACGACACCTGAGCTGGAACCCCTCTCCAAATTTTCACGCCACACCAACGGGAGGACGTTTGGCCACTACGTATTATTTAGCGTGCAACAGGCCCCATACACGGCGGATCTTTAGCGGAATCGGGTTTCGGACATGGAGCCCTCCGGCCCCGTAGCTGAGACCTTACCACTAGGCAACAGCGGCCTACATTTTTTGCTCAGATTTCCCTTTTCGGCATAGCAACATAGCTACTGTTTTGAAAAAACATTCTTCAGAATAAAAATTTATCAAGATAACCAAATTTCATGATAAACTTGGCACCAAACCAATAAAAATAGTTATAATAATTTTTATGAAGTAATTTATATTTAATTTTTTTAATTAATTTGTCAAAAATAAAAATAGAATTTAAACCTCTTAAAATTTCGATGTTATTTTTTAAAAAAGACCCTGTATGAAAAATCTAAGAAACTATAAAATATCTAATCTATGAACGCATGCGGATTGTATCCCCTAGTGATATTGTTAGAAATGAAGTTGTATGATGCATTTCCATTCTGCTGTTCTTGAAGACCACGATATATCATCCCATTTTCCCATCCATTTGTGTACCTTTAGGGAGTAGAATTGTATTAACCAAAGGATCGCAAATTGAACTGTAACGGGTTATAACTACCAGTTATAATTGATAAAATTTAAGGAAAATTAAATTAAATATTAATAGAAATTGAATTAAAAATTAATTAAAATTCTTATGCATTATACAGAAAGGCGCATATGCAGCTGCTTCTGATAGAATTCCTTTATTCAGAAAACTAGCAGTACGCGCACGGCGTTGCCCGAGGAATCAGGACTTTAACAAAATGGAAAAAAAAAAGAACCGCCCACAATGACATGAAAAAGTTTTGAAAACAAAATCAAAACAAAAGATACACATTTTTTGATTTTCTTGCTTATTTTTTTTTCACGCTACAGTACAGAGTACGTTAATCCAAAACAATATTACAAAATTGGAACGTGAAAATGATTATTATACAGCAAGCAAAATATAAATAAAATCCGAAAAAAATAATCGAAGTAATTCATTCAGGTGAAGGTCATGACGTATCCTACGCGTCCGCCAATCAAAATTGGCATCAACGTTCCGAAGAAGTTCCGCTTTTGGAACTCGATCGAGAAAAATAACTCGCAACGGCCCAGAAAAAAATTAATTTAAAAAAAACGATAAAAGATATTTTAACCATTCTTGTTTTAAATCCGACAGAACCGTTCTAGTTATAAGCTGAAAAAAATTGAAATTAATAGTGTTATTAGAAAGTCGGATGCAACAAATTTAAAATCAAAAGTAACATCTTGATGCCAAAACTGGGTATTTTTTAAAAATTTCTCAAAATTCAGTAAAATGCGTTAGAAATTCAAAACTAACTTCATTAGAACGGAAATCGCGTGCTCTTTCCGATGGTGTATCTATTTTTGTCGTGCAATTATTCGAAACCAATCTATTGAGAAATTAGTGCGAAAAATCAACCAAAACAACACAAAACATTAAATAAAAAAATTCTAGGTTAAAATTTAAAATTTCGGCTTCGAGGTGCATTCAATCACCATTACGACTACCTGTGTGCCAAATTTCATGGCTGTAAGTGCGATAGATTCGTCTGGACATCGCAGACAAACACACACACACACACAAACGCACACAAACATTGCCTTTTATATATATTAGAGATTTCTGTCCTGAGCTACAATGGCATGTGGCCTCTGAGGAAGAATCGCCATTTTGGTTCTTTTCCAATTTTCTTCCATTTTGCTTTCATTCTAATTGTATTTTTCGTTCTAATTTGCTTTTTTGTGTTTTATATTAAGGTTTTATTAATGTTTATTTTTTATAATTTTTAAATTAATTTTTTGGGTTATAACTACCATTTACCAGTTTTCCCGCATAAAAAATGTGTCGTTCTAAAGTCATCCATCCATTAATTGATTCACAAACGGCTGTCACGTATTCAATTATTGAAAAGTTTCGTCTTCTCTTCATTTTCACAGATTAAATCAATTTAAAGTCCATTTTATTCTGATATTTCAACTTTATTAGTGTAAAAATTGGCAGCATTTCTGATTAATGTAAGGGTTTCAGTTCTATAAAATAAAATTCGAGTTATTGATATTAATCGCAAAATGCAATCTAAGTGGAAAATGTGTTGAATTTTATCTAAAATGACTTTTGAGTGCTTTTAATTTTCTTTTATCCATTGTCTTTAATTTGCTGTATCTTCGAAGTCTGAGATCCGGCAGAGCAAAGTAGCTTTTTTACAAGGAGAAGGAAGAAGTGATTCAACATTTTTGTAGTCTTGGTCTATAAAAAGTGACACCTTTAGACCCGAATTCAATTGATGCTTTTTCGCCGAAAATAATGTCAAACCCATGATGCTGTTAGAGTAACGGGCAGGTTTTAAGTATTAATAGCCCGGTGTTGTTAACTCTTCAGGTTGACGGTGGATCGTCGCTATAGTTTCGCAACTCTTTTCTCATTCATAAGACAAATATATCTTTCTCATAATGAAAAGACGTCTTAAGACAAAAGTTTCATTTTTACACTTAACTCATTAAAGACTAACGTTGCGAAAACGCAACATTAATTTTTGAATTTTTTAAAGATATGTTCTACGTTTTGTATGTCCGAAGTAATATTTTTAAGTGATTCTCTATACTTTAATAGTTCGTAATAATTTTTTTGCGTCCACATTAGTTGAATTTTAACACCTGCAATTTTTTCTGGTGTTTTGAAAGCGGAAAAAAAAAGTCTACTTTCAAATAATAATTGCATTTGTCAGAATATGCCGAATTTCCAATTTGATTCACATGCCTAAATAATTTTTTTTAAATATCGTTTTAGACTGATGTTGCGAAAACGCAACATTTTGTAACTCTTATGGAAATAAATTTAATTTCATGTAAACAACTTAAAAGTTTTCTTAATGCTGTAAGAAGTGTTATACAGGCAGGAAAATCTATAACATCGTGTCCTCAGTTAGTCTCCGTCCCACTAACTGGAGTAGAGAGGATGTTATCTTCTTCTCTCAACATGGACCTTTCCCTGCCTACCTCAAAAGGTTTCACCTGTCTGACAGCGATTATTGCAGTTGTGGTGGAATTGGCACGGCACTTCACTATGCCACGGAGTATATTTATACAGTGTCTTGGCATATGAGGAAGCCAGCGCCAAACTTCGAACAAGAATGGCTGAAAAGGGTCGCCAATAACCTCGTCTCCAGGCAGAAAATTCGTGGGATTATCAAATTCATTAGCGAAAACAGAGATCTTTTCCGGCCTCCCTAGCCTTCAACTTCCCAGCGATCTGAACTAAGTAGCTCAATTACCGGACATTCCCCCCTCAAATAAAAGAAAGGTATTTTAACATCTAAAGAAAAGAGAATATTACGAACTAATAGTGTAAAAGTGAAAATGCCTGTGCTGTACATAGTGTATATATTTCCTTCTTTCTGTTTATTTTGTTTTTCTTTTTCTTAAATAAAATTCCCGTGTCTTGCCCATCAAACCGTTCAGTGACCGGTCTGGTCACGGGTACGGGGGTAAGGGACGGTGTTCTGTTCTGTAAGAAGTGTTAAAAAATTATCTGGTGCATTTCCGATAAAGAAAACACGGAGCGGTCTTAAATGGGTTAACATAAAATGTTGGACATACTCTGGCATTTCACTGAAATTGTCCGCAATGCATTCCATTTTACGGCGATGATGAGGATATTACAGTTCTAAAGACTCCAAAATCGTCGTCCAAAAGTGGAGCAAAGTACTCGAAGAGTGATGCAGGAAACGGCATAACGCGTTTTATGTATTAGATGTTCACACGGTCTTTTCAGTGCAGATTCCAACCTTAGACTTATCATTCAAATTTGAATGTGTTTGATTGTTCACTGAATGTTTTAAATTCATTTTTACGGCCGTGGGTGAGGGTAATACAGCTCCAACGACACCAAAATCGTCCAGAAAGTGTAACGCAGAGAGAGTTTAGAAGCATGAAGTTTCAATACAAATATGCTTCATGAGGAAGGTTTCGCCCATAAATTTAGCATTGAAATTTAGAAATGGTCAGACAGTTTACCGAATACAAAAAACGCAATTTGTTAAATTTATGGTGGTGGTGAGGATCTGACAAATTTAAAGATAACAAAATCGTTCACTACAGGTGAGAAAAGAGGTCAGAGCGGTCCAACAAAAAGCATGAGGGGTGGGTTTTTTTTTTAATCCTAGATCAATAAATGAAAAAACATTATCACAAACATGAAAAATCTCAACTAAAGATAAAAATCACCAAGAAAGTACCCACCGTTAAATTCGAGGTATCTCCTTTGCAGTGAATTGGATGAATCTTACAAAACTCTTCTAAATTTTTTGGACTTTCGCACCAATCTGGATTTTGGTAGCAGAATTTTCTGGTCGAAACGCTGAAAGAGACACAGTGAAATCAGTTTAGAACTAATGGCAAATTTCTAAAACTTTAAAGCAAATAATTCCATTACTTGTTTTCAAACTTTTATTCAACAGAGCGATTTTTTTAAAAGGGAGTTCAACATTAGGACAACAAATGAAAAAAGAGGGACACAACAAATGAAAAAAGAGTCCAAACTGCGTAAATTAAGGATCTCAGATTTTTTGCTAGACAATACTCTTCGTACAGTCTTTACTATATGTATATAGGTATATAAAAGATGAAAGTATGTGAGTGTGTTTGCTTGTTTGTTTATTTTTGTTTCTTTATGTACGTCCACACAGTTGGACTTACAACAACTAAATCTGGCACAGTGATGGACTCGCACAAGAGGGAGCTAAAGCCGTAAAAATTATTTTAAAATTTGAATTAGATTTTTATTTATTTAATTAAATAACAAAAATTAAGCTATTTTTAGACGTTTTGCACAAATGACTTCTGAAATATTTATGGTGCGAAACTTTTTTTTACATCACCTTAAAGAGCAAACAATTATCTTTTTAATGATACCAATTTAATTGTCGTGCAAGTATTTGCTCTAACTGTAATTAACGTTTTAAAATTCATTTTAAACTCAAATTAGAACAATGTTTTCTATTGTTATAAAATCAAATTTATTGCTTCATCAAATCTTTTATTCACGTGTTTTTACCTCTGATAAAGTTAAGAAAATATTTCTTTTCTTGGTTATCCGCTGGTATTCCGCTGTTATTTGTAGCATGCACTTAACTTCCGTTTTTATTTCGTAGCTTTTAACATGCATTCAGACATACAATGACGTTAGTTTCATTGCTACGCGATGTTTTGTTGAAATTTCACAAACCTTTAAATGATCCTAATCAGTGTGAAGCGGCGTAGTGACCGGGAAGTAAGTGAAGTGTAGATGTCGCAGATTCTAGTTTTAGAGGCGCCATGGAGACAAAACATTACTGCATTTCTGTCCGTTTTTAGAGCAAAATATGATTTAGGAGGCATGAAAAATACCAGGCACCGAGGGGCATTTGCGCTCAACGGAAGATGTTACAATGAAAAATAAATAAAAATATTAATAAAAGGGGAATAAAATAATGGAAGGGTAAAAAATAATAGTAGACAACGACAAGAAGTAAGAATCTGGTGAATGACTTCATCGGAGGCCAGACATTCATGCAGATTCAAAAATGGAATAGGTTTTGTGTAGAGGAAAAAGACTTTAAGGTCTGAACCTAAACCGGAATGTATTGGAAAGAAAAACATTTATCCACAAAGAAGAAATTAAAAACAATCTCCAGAACAAAGTGTAAAAAGAAGGGATTAAAATCTTACCTCTTATAATATATGTGGAACAAAGGGGTTACGCTTTAACAAACGAGTGTTACAATGTAAACAAGGCAAATATATGCTTGCATGTGTATGTTGTTCTTTATCTTTTTAGATATTCTTACCTTTTCGCCTCTTTAGATATTCAATGCTTACAATGAAAAACTGTTTAATTAAGTTTAAAGTATTATAAGTACTTGGACTTGGAAAATATTTCTACTTCGAGCAACGCCGGGTATATAAGCTAGTAATTAATCAGTTTTGCCGATAAATTTTCAGTATCGAATTTAAATCTCCTTCATCGGACGTTATATATACATTCCTTATTTATTTATGTATAGTATTTGAGTGTCTATTTGATTTTATATTATCTATATTTTGAAACTTTTTTCTGGCATGGCAACTTTGTTTAAGAAAAGTAGAAAAACCTTTTTTCATATTTGAGTGTCAATCTGACTTTATTTATAGTATTAATGGAGTTATTAAGTTTTTATTTTAGAAGATTATTTATATTTAGTTTATATAGGGTACCAAACACATCCTTAGAGTGGGAGTGCAAGTAATAATTTACAGATAATTTCAAACACCCGGATAAGTTTTGAAAACATTCATGCCCACATTTAAAGTAAAAGGGCAAATATATCAGCGACTAGGTTCACTTCAACGTTTGCCTAACAAACAGCCAAGATATCTTCAATTGTACTTTGTCGGAGATATGCAACGTCAGGCAGAATATGGAAACCCGTCGATAAAATTTGAAATCATTCTGCAACTTCAAGAGATGCTCCATGAACATAATCCTTACATTGAAACTCTTAAAAGTGCAGTTGAAATCATTCGTAGTACAGAATATCAAATTATAATTGAAACCGACAAGAGATCTTCGGAAACTCGCCAAGAAGATTTAATCTCCCAGAAAACAGTGAAGTAGCTGTTCTAATTGCTGGTGAAGAACATGGAAAAAGATAGATGAGGGATTTTAACTTTCTTAATATGATTTATAAAATATTTTATTTAGAAGTTTCGCAAATTATACATTATAAGTATAAATATATTTATACTGTTTACAGTGTAAATCTGTATTATAAAGTGTAAAGCTGTATTAGTTATTGAACTATATATTGTTCAAAATAAATGTTCTTTTTCGAATTTTTTAGTATTTTCATTCAAACCGTACTGTTATAAGGTGATAAAAAGGCTATATTTGAAAGTTTTAATCCAACAATGAAAGATTCAAAGAAGATTTACGTTTGTTGAAGAAAGTTAATGACTATATTTGTAGGGGGAAAATCAGCAGGCCGGTATATGAAAAAATATGGATCCGGAGCAACGCCGGGTTTTCGGCTAGTGTACCTAAATTTTTAATACTGATTCTTATTCGATATTAAAACAATCGCTATTAAAATTTTACGGAATTTACAAGACGAAATTTTCCCAGAAGCAAAATAGTTTTCAGCTTGATACGGTTTTGTATACCTTCATATAGTTCGTTAACTTCAGGAAAGTAGTCAATATATGATATAACCATTTTGTCTCAATTTTGAGAACGTATCACTAAAAAAGAATGTTACGGATTTTATTGCCTTTTAACAAACACATTTTGCTTTAACTCGTTTTAGTTTATAAAAAATGAATGAAAACCCTACAAATGAATAAAATTTACATAAAGTCACATTTCATTGACTGTAATTAATCTTGCGCATGCCTTTTGGTGTTTGGAAAGTGTGGTTCATTATATATGTCAATATATCATTGTAACTTTTCTTTGTGAAGGAAGGGTGCTTGTTTACGAAAAAGGAAAACTAAGGATAACACTTATAGATTCCTTCTCGAAAACATACAAAGATCATACAAAGATTGTCATTGAAATTAGTTAGTGTTTGCTGTTGCGTAGCTGGGTTAATTGTCGCCCGTGGAATTTGCATGATTTTTCGATATCCTGGTTTAAAAGGTTAAATTGCTCCCTGGTTATGACATTATTTGATCTTCCGTGCAATGATATTTCACTTTAAAATATGATACGATGTTCTAAAGTTTTGTCCGCATTGATCCCCCTAAGACAGACTACCGGGACGCATATAGGCATTCTGTACTCGAGCAAAGCACCATTGTAACTTTAGAGGGCTCTAATTCGACAAGGGAATCTGACGTCACTCTTCAGCACATCGCATCAACAGTGAGACACGCGTATCTTATTTATAGTTCTTAAAACTCTAAATACTAATTTTTTCTCCAAGATATTGTCTGAATTTGTTTTCAAAAGGTGAATCTTTTTTCTTCTTGATTTAATGTCGTTAGATTTGCTTCATTATCGCTTCGTTCAGATCTGAAACATTAAATTTCATATTTTAATAGTTAACTTAAACCATGATAAGTATAAGTATTAAAATAATGCATGATATGGGATTACCAAATTACAACATACATCATCTAAAAGATAATGATTTGAAATAATTATCGCTACTTACCAGCACAAAAGCCTTGTTCCAGATGGTCTAGAAGATCGAAAATTCCATTTCGTGTCCGATGTTCTTCCATATTCTTCTACCCATGAATACACATCGGAAACACTTTTAAAGTTGCTTCGAACGATGGTTTCATCTTCAACGATTTTAACAACTTCGCTTACAAAAGAAGGGGAAAAATTGGAATTCTGAATAGCCATGGCGTATTACACAAAGAACATTTCGCTATCGCTAGTTGAAAGAATTATTCAGAGAGTGGTCAGAGGTAAACAAGCAAGCAAAGCATAGTTACGTCAGATTCGCTTGTCCAACCAGAGCCCTCCAAAGTTACACTGGTGCTCTGCTCGAGTACAGAATGCCTATATGCGACCGAAACATCTATATTCTCCTCTATCGCCCATCTCAATGCCACTTCGTTATCGATATCGTTCATTACCATCCAAATTCACAGTGTAGAATGTATTGTTGCTGGTCAACAGACGAATGGCTTTCGACGTTGTAGTGAAGAAACAATTATTGGAATCAACTAAAAAGAAGTCATTTTATCTCGCAAATCACAAGATGGCAGTAAATTTCAGTAACAAGACTTATTTATCAATTCTATGTTGAAAGTCAACTTTTGCCAAAGAATTGAAAAGGACATTTTGATAGCCTAATTCAAATGATGTGTTATTATTGAAAAACATGTAATAACACGTTTTTATTGATAACAACGTGTTATTGTACAGATTATTATTAGTATATAATATAATGACGTCGCGTGCAATGTAATTGCGGATTAGCTGTTACTGTTTTCCCACATTGAGCAAAGTAGCATGCTTTCATATCTTCATGTTAATAGTTAGTCTTGAAAAACTTAGTTTTTATTTATTAAAATACAATTACCAGAAAACTGCCAACAAAAAATCTGAAAAAACTGAAACAAAAAATCACCTCTACTCTGCCTTAACATCCGGCATACCTTAGCATTAAAATACAGTAAAACTTCAATTAACCGTCACCATTCGTACCAGAGCTGTGACGGATAACAGAAACGTCTCCATGCATAATATGTGCAGTAGCGTGATTTCGCTGCTGGCTTGGGACCAAAATGAAAATAAAATCCTTTAAAAGTGAATAATACATACATATTTTATATAATTTTACTAAAAGATCAATATAAACTTCAATAAAAGAGTAGTAATGTACAGAAATGTAATTGAATGATCTACGTTACTTTTTAGCAGACATTGTTGAACTGGTACTTTTATTAATTGAATAATTGTCAGAATCTAAATCAGATGTATCGTAAGAGTATTTCCTTATTTTTTCCGATTTTTCAGGAAAAAGTTTTGTTTTAACCTTTGGTAATTTCCAAGAAAATTTAAAGTGTGATCTTTGTTGCTTTTTTTTTATTTTCGTGATATTTTCATTAGTTTTGATTCATTTTTTTGTTTTTCTGGAGTGTAAATTAAACTAGCTAATTCAGCTCTTTTCCAAAACCCTTTCATAATGCGAAGCAAGGCTTTTGGATAAGGTTTCACAACCTCTGGAGAAATATTTGTTTCACTAGTTGAGGTCCCAGGAATAAGACAGACATATAACCATAAAGAGAAAAATGAATTACAATATTCTGACGTAATTTGATATCTTCATGGGAAGTCAAATCTGAAGAAATCTGGAAATTTTCAATAGACGCACCTGATTGCTCCATACCATATCTATCAGTGACAAATTAGATTTTTTTTTCTAAATTATTATTTTTTACGAGAGCCTACTACTAAAATATATTTTAAACATAGCAATTTTTAAAAAAATAAACTACTCAAATGCTTTAAATAACAACGTTAATGAATACTAATTTCCCAGTAGGGATAGTTGAGCCATGGCTCATGTATCCCTAGTCTCAGTGTCACAAGTATCCCCACTGCCACCATTTCTATTAACCAAACTATAACTAAATAAAACCTGTAGATATTCAAAGTATTTCAAACTTAAAATGTACCTGAAATTAAAATTATGTCAACTAAGAATACTATTGCAGCTTAAAAACAAAATTTGAATACAGGAAAATATAAAATTTAGATATCTTAAAATTTACTTGAGACAGTAGAAAACGAACTACTGTTCATAACACTTTCAAAATGGCACCAAATTATTTGATTTCTTCTACACATATGTAGAACTATAAACGTGTTGAAATGTTGTCAACTGAAGAAAGAAAAATAGGCCTGTTTGTAGAGGAAAAAGGGGTGGCTCAAGTATCCCATATAATCAAGTATCCCTACTCTCCCTTATTTATTTTAAACTTTCATCGCATGATGCTCTGATCAATGATTTGCTTCTCTGAAAATTTTCATGAATGAGAGAAATGAGTAGCAAGAACGCAATTGAAGAAAGGAATTTGAGCTTAGATATTAACTAAAATTAATTAAGTATGGGTTTTAAACAGTAACAAGTCAGTTTCTGTTATCAGTAGATGGAAATATTGAAAGTGGTGATGATTTTATCGATAAGAAACTTGCTATTATTGATGGGCTGCTGGTAAAATATACTAGGAAAGAAAACCATAAAGCAATTTGTTGGTCAAATTTTTAATATTTCTGAAGATTGACTGAGCATAAATTTGCTCGAAGAATTGCAGATTCCAAATTTAAATGACCACCAGTCATGACATTGCTGTCATTGATGAAAACAAAATTGAAATGATTCTTCAACCACCAAACATCACCAAAAAAAATGACCATGTTGTTAAATTTTTTTCACGACTGGTTTTCAAGCACTTTTTTTTGTCTTAAGCATGAAGCAAAACATTTCTGAAATAATTTTAAACAGTAAAATTTATAACATTGCATTTCGCAGATATTCTTTTAGGGATGGCTACAAGCATCCCTACAATTTTGATCATGTATCCCTCTCTTGAGGATACTTGAGTCACAATGTGAAACAAAACGTAAATATTTATTAAACAATAAAATTGGACAAAAATGTCAAATTTTCTCATTCAATTTTGAAGACAAATACCAAAATTTACTCAACAATATTCTATTCTTCAATTCCTAATTAAAAATTTTTAAAAAGTAACATTTTAAAAATTACTGAACTATACCTATTCTCCCCTACACATGTCGGTAAAATAATTTTTGATTTATTTTTAAGAAACATTTACGGTTTAACGAAAATAAGAAAAAAATTAGGGATTATAGTTTATTAATATGCAGTAAAGCACAGTTATATGCGTCTTTCAAGGGGCTGACATAAGAAACGACGAATAAATGAAAAGAAGTATAATCAGAATTTTTTTACTAAACGTTTATTATAACAAATTTAATGCTTCAAATGCAAATTCATTTTAAAGTAGAAATTTTAAAGTTTTTTCAGGATGTTTATTGTTACATAGTATTGAAAACAGTAATTAAATTCAAAATTAAACATTTATCAGAAAACTGAGAAAAATCATAGGCGTTTAATAAAAAAATCTTTAACCATCTTCTGACGTTCTGATTTGTCTGCGAGTATTAAGCACAGCATTTTGAATCGAATTATGTTAATTGAATGTTTTTCACTGTTCTTAAGACAAAATAAATAAGTTCGGAGTTTCTCAATGGAGACCACTGCGTCTTTAAAGGAAGGTGGAATAAGTTTTTTTTTATCATAGCTTAACTCTCTGAACCCGGCTAGAGTGAGATTTCCAGTACCTCAAAAACTGAAGTAAATTTTCGCTCACGAAAACAGAACGAAATCCTTCCTTTCTTTACAGAAAATTCCAGGAGGACGACACTCAAGTTTGGTCGATCAATTGTCAACAAAGAAATGAACCACTTTTCACCCGTAAAATCCACTCAGGTGCCCGAAACCGCCTGAGTCCGGCCTCTGTCGAATGGGGCGGTTTGAGACGGGATAGGGCTCATAGGGTTAAATACCATCATACAATTTGTCTTCCATTATTTCATCAATTGTGAATAAATTCGAATTCATGATATCTTTATCACAATTCACATTCTAGAAAGGAGGAAATTTTCCCATTTTTAAAAGCAGAAGAACGACTTATCACCGAAGCTTTGCGTCTTATGAAAGAAGTTCTTTATCATTACAATGAATACAAATTAATCGGAACTGTGATAAAAAGACTTACGAATGAGAAATGTATAAAGGGTACTTTATACATTTCTCATTCGTATATATACTTAATACTATACTTTACTGTATTTAATATTTACTGAAATATCGAGCAAATCTTTCTTGTTTTGCTTCAAAAGGAAAGATCAATTATCCTTTCGTAGACATTCAAGTGTCAATTAAAAAAATATCCTTTAAAGTTATTTTAAGTTCACAAATTTTATCTGGATTCATAAAGGGTCTTGGAAAAATTATTTTTATATATTCATCATCACCTGCAAATAAATACTGTTGAAAATGTTTTTTGTATTAATAAAACTTTCAATTTTGAAAAGTTTGAACAACTATTTCGAATTATTTTTTAAGTAGTATTAAGTACTCTTTTATTTTCCTGCTTATATTATAATTTTGAGCTCTCCAAAAATTTGACTCTTGATGAAGAAGACGATGCAGATAAAATGGTGTTTTTAGCGTTCTTCGATCTCCAAAGAGTATTGCGAAAAATAATTTTTGCTAAGTGCGTCAGAATGAAAGCACAAAAAGGAAAACTGTGTCATATTTTTAACAGTGAATGTAAAATTTAAGTAAAAAATAAATTAATTAGTACTTAAATTTTGTAGTTAGAAAGAGTTGGGAGTGTTTCATTTCCAAAGTGCCTATACACTAGTTCCCCATGAAGTTGACTTCTATATGAGTTTGAGTTTGTTTTGTTTTCCTGGCACAAGAGCCATAGTTGGCTATACTGCGCCAAACTATTTTAAGATATCTACTTAAAAATGGCTTCTATATGCAGACCGTATTATGAAATATCTAAACAATGCGGCCAACAAGGCGAATTATTGAACAGCCCAATAACTAATAGCTTGCCGTGAGAACACTAGGGAGATAAGTAATTGAACAGCAGTAAAAGAAAAAGAAGTAATATTTTTAAAACTTTAAATGACTCCTTGCATGAAATAAATTTTAAGGATAATAGGGCTAGTAATCTGAATTTTTTTCACTTCCAAATACTAGAAGCATTTCCTGGGTAATAATGTTATCTCAGGAGTTGAATTTTCATTTCCCATCTGACGATCTATCGCACGAACATTGCATTTGCTATCTTGAAATGCTTTGTAAATTTTGTTTCTAGTTAGCGGAACCTAAACTTTCCAGAAGTTTTTAAACTTTCAGTTGATTCAACCTGTGTATTCTGGAGAATACTTACGTGTTCTTAAAGCATATAGTCACTGCAGGAAGCTTCACCTTATTGAATACGGTTGATTTCTGAACCATGTTCGTGGGGTATTCGCTATAAATGTTGTAGAATTCTATTGTTTGGATGACTACGAAAATCAGGCAGATAAGAAGAACAATGCTCTTGAAAGTTTTCCAGACAATAGTTTTCGCTAGGATACATCGACAATCAGTTTTGTCCTGAGCTTGCAATCGGTTTTCGCCTGATTCTTCATTTACAATGGAAGATTTTCTCGATTCAGTGTATGTTTCTTCAATGGTTGTGAGCTCGATGTTTCCAGGATCCTAGATAAAATTTAGAAAGGAAATAGAAACATGTATATTTTAAAACCTTTGTATTTAATTGAAAAAAACTTTTTCAAAATTGAAATTATTGTTTTAAAATAGCTAATGTTTAAATTATTATTTACCATTTGTTTTTCATGACGTTTAAGGCCTGCTATGGAACATAATTTACAGTTACCGTAAACTGAAATGAAAACAATGAAAATTTGAGACCAACAATTAATTCGTTTCAGATGGTTGTTACCTTCGAATACTCACAGTAAGATTTTTTCTAGCGTTGTATATTTATCCTATTGGTTAGCAGAAAGAGTTTTTTTCAATATTGTTTTCTGAAGAAGGCTTTAGAGAGAAATTAATGTTAGAAGTTGTTCTAAGGAATGCTGTTTTT
The DNA here is from genome assembly GCA_013235015.1 of Araneus ventricosus. Lineage (NCBI taxonomy): Eukaryota > Metazoa > Arthropoda > Arachnida > Araneae > Araneidae > Araneus > Araneus ventricosus. The sequence goes on along the minus strand of BGPR01000717.1, from coordinate 124,747 downwards.
CAGATGATCATTGCATTTTAAACAGAAAAAAGAAAATTATTGTGTTAATGCTCGTATGGGAATTATGCAAATAACAAACCTGTGTGTTACAAAAAGCAAACAAATATTTATCATATTGATAACTGGACTTTCATACAAAACACATCATAAAATCAATTGAGACATTTTTATAACTAGAATATTTAGTTTTTTTTCAATTTGAATATTTGGACTAGAGAGTCATTGCTATTCTTCCCATAAATATAGATGTAATACTTAATTATCTTTCACAGCAAATGAACTTCCATTTATAAAATTTCTAAGACATTTATTTTTTTATACCCAAATACTATATGCACTAAAGTGTCAAAAGTCATTGGATGTCTCCAAATATGGTTTGAGACCTCCTTTTCCCCTACAAAGTGCAGCAACCCGATACGGCATTGACTCAACAAATCGTCGGAATTCCCCTGAAGAAATATTAAACCATGATGTTTCTACAGAAGTCCATAGTTGCGGAAGTGTTGCCGAATCAGGAGTGTTCACGAACTGACCACTAGATCCTGTTCCATATATTTTCGATACAATTCATGCCTTGTGATCTGCGTGCTCAAATCATTCCCTGAAACTGTCCAGAATGCTCCCAAACTTAAGACGGTAACATGACGCAAGTTCATCCTGTAAAACTCGTTGTTTGGGTTCATTAATGGCTGCAAATGGTCTCCAAGTAGCTGAAAATAACCATTTCCAGATTTCCAGTCAATTATTGGTTGCTTCAGACCAGAGGACACAGTTTATGCCATGTAAATAAGCTCTTACCGTTGCGGAGCCACCACCAGCTAGCTCAGTGCGTTCTTTTCAACTTGTATGCCCAGCCTCGTGGGGTCTCTGCTACACTTGATCCCTTCCTTTATGTCTTAGCAACTGTAATCGTGATTCATCTGACCAAGTAACGTTTGTACAGTCATTTAGTGTCCAACCGATATGTTCATGCTTCGAATAAAGGCGCTGCTGCCTCTTGGCAGGCGCTTAGTAAAAGCACGTTAGCAAGCCCTTTTTCGTATCTCGTCAACACAAAGTTTCGCGGCACTGTACTCAAGGCCATGTCTGTCGTACGTTCCTCAATGGTTTTTGCTGTTATCTGACGTAGTGTTGCTTGTCTGTTAACACTGACTATACTAGGCTCACGTAGCTCATGTCGATCATTAAATAGACACGGTCAACTACTATGTTGTTTTTTGTGGGATGTAATGCCTGAAATTTTATAAAATTTAGCATAATCATAACCCTGTGGTTCGAGGAATGTTGAATTATTTGACAATTTCTGAAATGAAATGCCTCATTCGTACAGCTCCAACCAGCATTCCTCGTTACTGCCCGTTTACACATTTCTTACTCGATGTCACTGCTATCTGTATATTTACACATTTCTGTCCCATGACTGATGGCACTTCAATGTTTACCATAAGCTGCAAGTGAGTTTCTCCGGTCTGCCTAAGCATCCTGGGAGAATTAAATCATAGGCTTCGCGACATCAACACGAGAATTGAGGTTAGTCTTAATTGCCATCAACGCCCCCCTCACGGGAAGTACGACCCATCATCGGATTGAAAGTAACTCGTCCACATGTGATGCCATAAGCCACAAGTGTGCTTTAAAAGATTACTTATCATTGTTACATATAAAGATCAAGAAAAATTCCTCGGGATGTCAAAAGTAGAAATTTCTTTAGAGAAGGATCAAGCTATGGCTGTTTGGGATGTTCTAAATGATTAAGGTTTGTAAAAAAAGGCTCAAATTCTCTGTTATGGTACAAACAGCTCCAACACTGGTTGTATGAACGGTGCCTTTACATTTCTAGAGCAGTAGGCAGATCGAGAAATGACATATTTTCCATGTGCGAATCAATGTTTTCGAACATAGTTACCTCAAGCGACTAACAGTCCAGATCTTGTTTTCCAGAAAAACAATTAGAAAAAAGGGGAATAAGTTGGAAAAAGAAAAATATATGGATGTTTATAACTACTTTAATGAAATGTGTAGTGAGGTCAAAATAATGAGTAATGTGAATTATGTTTTTAAAGCACTGAAAAATGAAAAATTTAGTTATCGGGAGATCTCTGAATCATGTTTAGTTTTTATTGAAAGAAACTCAGATTCGACTATTAAAATCAAGCCATCAGGGGCTTTACATCATTCTCGATAGATGAGAAAGGCAATTTACTCCTTTAACATATTTTTATTGAGACAACTGGCATTAAAAGTGTTTACATCATTCGGTCTGAAGAGCATTTGTTTGTTTCTTGTGACGGTGTATGTTAAAGCATGGTTGACGATTACATCAGCAGTCGGTACCCCAGTTAATGATTTGTTGTTTTACAAGATTGACAAAAAATATAAAAATAAAGGCATTTCGTAAGTTTCATTGAAAAAAAATTTGCAATTATCTGTGTTTTTAAATGAATATTGAAGCAGTTTAGCAATTTGTGATTAAAAAATGTTAATATATCATTTAAAAAGCATATGATAGAGAATTTGAAAATACTGAAAGAAAATTTATTATTCAGCCTTAATTCAGCTTTCAATTAGGTTAAGATTTTAATTTAAATACTATCTATTTCATTTACTAAAACATAATTCTTTGATTTTATAAGGCAGGCAATTTTTATCATTTCTCAAATTTTTAACAAGGTTTTTAAATGATTATTTACGAATTGAGTCATTTAGGATTTAGATATAATAACAAATAGTTAGTACTTTTTTCAGAAAAAAAAATAGAAGACTTCATTTCTCAGAGAAGTTTAAATTTATTAAGGTAATTGAATGTCTTCATTAACTTTCTGCATATCAATCCAGATTTTGGGATTGGGGTAATTCTTATTCCAAAGGCAAATCCCTGAATCTCAGCATATTTAATGATGCACCTGAAAGAAGGGTGAAATTGATGCAAGATTAATGGGCTCTCAACAGTGGATGAAGAGCAAAAGCAACTTCTTCCCTATGTTCTTCAATGTGTCGAAGACACAGGAAGCAGTACCCGGACAACAAGAAGGACACACTTGAAAGAAAATTTATAAAAATATATTATTAAAAGGGAATGTGTTGTTTCTTATGACTTTTCAAAGATGTCATTTAACACTTTGACTCCTAAACCGGCCGTAACCGTCCATGCAACTCTATACTAGTGGGGCGGATTTCGGCTGGTTGCTGGGTCATTAAGGGACCCTTAGGGAAAGATGAGAAATGAAAGGCCTGCCATTCATATCTCCCACTACCCGTAGTGAGGAGAAAAGGGGGAACGGGGCGGACGAATTCATTCCACAGATCAATTAGTAAGCAAACCTCCATATACAACTGTACTCAGATTTTGAGAACTCTTAGTAGTTAGACGGTTAATAATTTTATAGCAAAATCAAACAATTTCTTAGCATATGAGTAATAAATATACAATTTCAAATGCTTAATTTTAGCAAATTTTTTCTTCTACATCTTTATTCAATCAAGCTCGATGAGACACGGGTTAAACTTTATATAATGGAGAAATATTTGGTATAATTCCACATTATAGTGAAAGGAAAAAAATGAGGGAGTGTATGCTTAAAAATTGTTAAGTAAATTTTCAACCCCAATAATACGGACCACTTTAAAATATATGTAGTATGATTTTTCATAGAAATCCAAAAAAAATAATAATAATACAATAAAATAAAACTGTACGTAATGATGGGGGAAATGATTCGAACCTCGTAGCATGATAATGTTTGGGGCTAAATTCGTTTGACTTGATTGCATCAGTCGTTTCATTCTGTACTTAATAATTTTGCATCACGCAATTTACAGAAAGAATACCAGCCTATAAACAATATTCTGCTAAAAAAGCACTCATTTATTTGAAATATGGTAAAACAATATTTATAACCACCTGAAAATATTTATATTGACTGAGTCGCACAAAAACTATTAAAATATTTGAAATTGATTATTCAAATTTTTTCTATTTTCAACAAAAGGATATATAAAGGAAAATCATTGCGACTAAATCGATTTAAAATGAAAGAAAAGAATTACATGTAAATAAACTTGGTATTAAGGAAAAATTACTTTTTAAAATTTTTAAGTGGTGTAAAAATAGTTTTTATGCGATAATGTGCTCCAAAATTATTAATAAAAAACGTTAAAAAATAATTTTGAATTAATTAAAATTCTAATTAAAATTTTTAAAACCCTTTCCTAGCGAGCACGTTCTACCCAAGAAGTAACTATGTGCTAAATTTGGTAGCTCTACGTCCAACGCTGTGCCTTGTAGAGAATTTTGAATGATTTCTCATCACACGCAAGTTGCAAATTACCGATTGAATATTAGCCCATAAATATTTTCATGTTAAAATGATATCATCGTTGTTTCCGGCTCAGCTACAAACATTAAGATCATCCAAAAAATCTTATTTAAATTATTTATTTATTCTTGAAAACTTGTATCATGGATGGTCAAAATTTTATAATTAGTGTAATGTAGAGAACAGAAACAAATATATTTTTAGATTCTCTTTGAAATTTTTGGAATAAACTTGGATTGAAATCCAAGATATTATTTTACTGCAAGATATTCACATTTGAATACAAAGTTTTAAATGAGATTTTACTATACATTAAAAACTTCTATTATTATATATAATTACAATTTTTATATAATATGAAATACATAGATTAAAATGTATATTATAACTATATTATGTACTTTTCCGTTAGCCGGGCGCAAGCGAAATATCGCCAAATAATGTAGAATTCCGCCAAATTTCTTACAACCATTCTCTTGGCGACTTGGCTCGCGTTTGGTTCACAATTGGCGACATTTGCGCCCGGCTAACTGAAAATCGCTTCGCTCTTGGCTGGCGTTTGGTTCACAATTGGCGACATTTGCGCCCGGCTAACGGAAAATTACCCTATATTATATATTAAAATATATTATTATGTACATTGTAATTAAATATGTTTATTATAATCTATGTATTTAAAAGGGAAAGGGACTCACAGACTCATCACCGAATCTCCCAAACCACTGGGACTAGAAACTTGAAATTTGGCGTGGTTGCTTTTTGGGTAGTAGGTGCTCAATAAGAAAGGATTTTTCAAAATTTTAATTAGTATTTTAATTAATTAAAAATTACCTTAAATTTATACGTTTTTCAGCAATAACTCCCGAGTATATTATCGCGCAAAATTATTTTGATATCATCGCAAACTTTAAAAAATTAGCTTCTTAATGAAATCGAACTTATTCCCATGCAACATTTTGTTCAATTTCAATTATTTTTTCAAAATGTTTCCAAACATGATTTCTAACAATCTTTTTATTCTCATAAATAAAATTCAAACCAATCTCGTTTATCTCAGCAAATCTTTTATAAAAGCGCTTTTGCAATTGTTACGGTTGTGATAGTATAAATTGCTTTCTTGAGAAATTAACTCCAAACCAGAATTTTCACTTTGGAATTCATTGCATTGATGAAATATTTTATCGCACCTGCTTCAAAGTAATAATTTTTGTAATAATACTTTCTGTATTTCTATTAAACGTGGCAACATATATTTGATTTCAGGGGGTTTTTTTTGTGTGAGGTAGACTTAAATGATTTTCCTCCTTTTTTCAAGCATTTAATCTAATGCTTTCCTGCCATTTCAAAATTATGAGGCATGACAGCGCTTCTAAATGATTTTCCTCCTTTTTTCAAGCATTTAATCTAATGCTTTCCTGCCATTTCAAAATTATGAGGCATGAAAGCGCTTCTAAATTTTTGTATATTGAATGAAATGCAAATTTTTATTCAAATTTTGTTTAGGCTTAAGAGCACAGTACTGTCGGCAAACTTGAATTTTCTCTAGTGATATCTCATAAAATTTGATATTAGATTTGTATTTTTATTTTGTATATATATTGCTGTCAATGTGATTAATCGTTTATTATAAATAATAATTGGACTCTTCAGCCGATATTTTTAATATTAATAGGTATTTTTATGTGATTATTATCAATAATGACCGATTGCTAATGATAATTATAATCGCGGTTGGTATGAATAATAACCGATTAATCACATTGACCGTAACATATACTTATAATAATAAACTCCACAATTGATCTGAGATTTAAAATTTTCGAAATGGGTAATAGAGTAACCATGTTATTCGAGTGATACCCATATTATGAAATTTTAGGTAAAATGCAAGTAAGTATTGGTTTTTAATAAAAACTACTATTTAAATGAAATGAAACGTGCTAAATACAGAAAACAAAGTAAAATTTGATATGTGTGCATTTTTGAATTAACAGAAAAGAAGTTATGCTCGATACATTTCGATAGTTTGTTCTTTCAAATTAATTAATATAGCTTTTTTTTAAAACAAATTTGTAAAAAAAAATAAGAATTCATTGGCTGAATTTTCTCTAATGTGTATGAATTATGCAATAAAAAAGCACTAAGAATGTCTTCGTAATAACTCTTAAATTAAAAGAAAAAGAGTTTTTTAAGAAATTACTGTATCATTAATTAACTTACTTCGACTTCGTTTCCATGGCAATCCATCCTGCTGTAATTTGACACGACTTGAACTACGCTGTTTGGAATAAAAGCGTGGAAGTTGGTCCTTACAGGTTTGAGACCTCTCTATTCTGTAATATAAAATAAACTCTCGAATTATAAAAAAATACTTTTGCCGTCTTTTAATTAACAGCTCTCCTCAAGCACGCAATGAGCGCGATTTTATAATGGCGATAAAAATTACAAGTTGCGCCAGTAACCATTTACGCTGCTTGTATAATAATAGCGCTCCCAGTATCAGTCCAAAATGTCTCATTTCGAGATAATAGAATACAAAAAAGGAGAAAATAAGAAATACTGTAGAAACAGAAGAATTAAACAATAGCGATAACAATAAACCTTTTTGCGCGCCCAACGCAGCAGTATCCAGTGATTGCATCAACAATACTGTCCAAAAATTAACCAACAATTCACTCTAGAATTAAACAACAATAAAACCGCGCTTTAATAATTAAAATACATAAAAGAAAACAATCAGAATATAAGAAAATACAATTGAAATGGAAGGGAACGCGAATGGCGAACTTTTGCGAAGACCACTCGCCACCGGAGTTCTAATATGGAAAAATTTTCTGTCAAGGGTACGAATGTCACATTTCGAGAGTTAGCTTCAGTTCTGTGGCTTCGGAGGATCATTACAGCACTGTTATTACTGAAACGTGGCTTTGTCAAGATATTGATTCTTCACACCTACTCGATGATAAATACCTTATTTTCCGAAGGGACCTTGATTCTTCAACTAATTCTTACAGATGTGGTGGTGGTGTTCTAATGGTTATTAAAAATGTTTTTCTCCCTGTAAATTGGACCTCCCTTATTTGGATCTCGAGGCTGTCTGGATTCCAGTCAAATTTAATCACAAGGAAAAAATGCTTTTATGTGTTGTTGACTTTCCGCCTTCTTCTCATGCTGACACGTATGCTAATTATTTTGATTGCTTTGAAGGATTTAGAATTTTGATAAAATTTTCCTCTTTGGTGATTTTAATCTATCTATATACAGTGATACAAAAGAACCGAATTGTAAAAGAATTGTCTATTTTTATGAATCTTTAAAATTTAGGAAAATTTTACAACACTTTTAATTGCAATAGTACATTTCTTGATTTCATTTTAACAAATATCGATTTAAGTGATTTTTCTGTCTGGCACAGCGATAGACTTTTGGTGCCCGAGGACGCACATCATCATCCTCTATCAATTTCCACTTGTTTTATTCCTATCCATCTCAATAAGCGGAATGTTAATATCTATAAACATGATTTTAAAAGGGCAGATTTTTTTTATCTATGTGGTGCTTATTCCGTGAGATCGATTGGAGTTTTTTACCTAATTTTGATGACATAAATGATGCAGTTTTTAGTTTTTAGAAAAGTTTAAGCGTTGTTTTTGATCAAACTATTTCTTTTAAAAAAACTGCTACTGTAAAATTTCCCTTCTGGTAATCAAATGAAACCAGGAGGTTGGTTGAAAGAAATGCCATGGTCGTAAGTTGGCTTTAGAAATTGGAAATCTTCGTTCCGTCGATAAATTTAAATCTTTAATTTCCACTGTTAAGTATAAAATCAAAAAGGACTATGTCAATATCTGTGACTTGCTGAATATAATCTAATTTCGGATCCTAAAAAATTTTTTTCTTATTTTTTTAAAAATACCCTTTCATTTGCCTAGCAGTTTACGCTATGACAACAAGTGTTATGAAAATGATGGTGATGTAGCGAATGCTTTTGCTGACTATTTAATCCCTGTTTTCAAGCCTAGCACTGACTACGACAGAAATGATGCTGTCAATGGCAACTCCATCGGTGATTTCATTAAAATCGACACCGTTACCTGTGAAGATGTTTTTTCGGGGATAAAGGAATTGAAATCTTCTCTAACTGTTGGTGTGCATAATATACCTTCTTTTGTTATCAAAGTATGCTCAGTATTTTTGATTTATCCCCTTCTTATTTTATTTAACCTTTCGTTGAAAACTAATGCATTTCCTCATATCTAGAAACAGAACAAAATTATTCCTGTTTTTAAGAACGGTAATAGACAATATTTTAAAAATTATAGACCCATTTGCTATTTTAAGTCCTTTATATAAAATTTTCGAAATTATAGTTCATAAAAAGCTTTTTCAGAAGGTGGAAAACCTAATATCTTCATCTCAACATGGGTTCATTCCAAAACGCTCAACAACCACTAATTTGTTCTGTTTGACAGATAAGATAAATTCTTCATTTTAAATTGGCTCTCAACTTGATGTTTTTTACACCAACTTTTCTAAGGCCTTTGATTCTATTGATTTTGACATTTTCTGAAATAAATTAAATAATATTGATTTTCATATAAATCCGACTGGCTTCATTCTTATTTGTGTAATCGAACCCTATATGCTCATTTTAATAATGCTATTTCTCATGAGTTTTAAAGTACTTCCGGTGTCCTACAGGGCTTTAATCTTGGCCCCCCTGTATGTTGTGATTTAAAGTACTCTGAATATCTATTTTCGCTGATGACTTGAAAATGTTGCTAATAAGATCCAATTTAGATGCTGTTCCTTTACAAAGAGATCTTGATTATTTCTTTGGGTGGCGCACGGACAAGTTCTTCCTGAATAATGAAAAATGTAGTATTCTTAGTTATGCTCGAAAAGATCGACCTTTGAATCACGAATATAACTTTAATAATCTTGTTTTATCTCGCTCAAATTCAATTACACACATATCTTGGTATCATTTTTGACACTAAACTCAATTTTTCTCAACACATTGATGGCTAGGTCTGTAAGACTTATCGTAGGCTTGGAATTCTTCAGCTTAAAACTAGGGAATTTTCAAGGAAACTTACTTTGGTACTGAGCTCCATACTTCTTGCTGTACCTGTTAGATTTTTAAGAAACCAACGTTTATTTAAAAATGTATTTTCGAGATTTAACTATGAAAAAAGTTATCTTTATAAAAATTTTATAGAATTCGTGACAAGTTCTCTGATGAACTTGACGTTTTTCATATGTCTCTTGGTGTTTTTAAATTGAATTATTTACAACTTTTAAATTCACGATGTTTCTTATTTTGCCTTTTTACGGAATTTTTTAATATGTCATTTCGTGTTTTTCAGATTAAATGTTTACAACATTTAAATTCCTAATGTGTTTTTAATAATTTTGTGATTGTGTGCATTCAATTTTGAAATCCTTTATGTTTTCTAATTTTTCAGATTTAATCATTTTAATTCTTAAATCTTTAATGTGCTTTTATGTTATTAAGATGACTGTATACGACTTTTAAAACCCAATGTGCCTTTTGGTGTTTCTGTGACTGTTTGTGTTGAACTTTTAAATTATTTATACATTTATAATTTTTTTACGGTTTAGTAATTAGAACTTTTATATTCTTACCATGTTTTTAATTTGTTTGCGACGACTTACGCAACCTATAATTTTCTAATAAGTTTTATAATACCTTTAAGATTCATTTATTACGTCTTTCTTTGTGTGTTTGATGCTCACTTTATTTCTGCACTCTGTAATCGGAGTTTTCTCTGCAGAATGCTTTTCTTTTGAATAAATAAATAAATTACAACAGCAAAGTTACTCTTAATTTAACTAAGAAGCTTTATATGAGCGTCTCATTATATTTATAAAAACCTTTCACATAGACTTTCACACTATGACTTTTTCTAGTTTGTTTTTTCATGTATTCCACTTCTATGCATCCTTCGCTTCCACTTGAATTTTTCTTTTAAATTAGAATATTAACAAAGGCAAATGGTTGGGGCAAATAGAAAAATCGTAATCTGAACATGGCTCAAAATTATGAGGTCAGTACCAAAATAGCCGCCGTGTTGCTTCAAAACGGGACGTTAATTTGACTAAACTAAGTAATTTATGGAATCAAAATTACGTACTAGATTTTAAACAGGTATTAAAAAACAATGGGTCACATAGTAACAACAGAAATATTTTTATCAATATTGTGTAAGCTAATTAGATATAATAATACTCATTAGAATAAATTTCTAAACTAAAGACGAACTTTATCAATTTAAATGGTTCATACTTGGCACACCTGAACGATATTAATTTCCAGAATAAAGTCTTAAAAGATTATGAATTTATATCAAGAATTTTAGTGAAGAAAGAAGTGTTTTTGAAATTATCCCAGTGCCCCATTTCCTTTTATTTATTCCATAATCCATTTAACAATCAAATAACGCAAAAATCTCAGAAATGCCCGCTCTTTCATGAAACAAAACATGTAAGGTTTTTAATATATGAAACGCACAGCAAAACAATATCTTATGGGAACTTTTAAACTGTCGAATATGACCTGTTTAATTGCAAAAACTATGCAAAGTTTGAAGACAATAAAAAAGGCGAATGCAATTGAATCTACTAATTTTAAAAGGGGACTTCTGTCATTTTAAAATTTTACAGGAGGAGGAAAAGCAAATGGGCCGTAAACAACATCGAAATTAGTATACAATATATATCTAATGTGTTTCGAAGTAGAAAATGAACTTTTTGAAGACAACCAAACAATATTAAAATTAATAATTTTTGCAAAAATTCAAATTTTAATTTCAGAAGTCCCCTTTTAACAACAAACGGTATAAATGTTTTAGAATTTCAGAGAAAAAATTAGTATAAAGACAGGAATATCAATGAAGCTTAACTAAAATTCAAAATTTATTTATTTGTGAGTTAATTTAAATTTAAAGACTTTTAATAAAATAGAATTTTCAAGTTATTCTATTTTAATTAAAAGGCAGGTTTAGAACAGAAAAAATCAAAGAAATATAATTAGAAGCCTGGAATATCAAAAAAATTCAAATAAAACTAGAAATGAATTTATTTGCAAATAAATTTGAAGAATGCAAATACATTTTCAAGTTATTCGTTTTTAAGTAAAATTCAGATTTAAAACAAAAATAAAATCAGAGAAAATTACATTAAAACCTGGAAAACCTGCGAAACTTAAATAAAATTAAAAGTTTATTTCTTTGTATACAAATATAAATTTGAAAATGCACTTGTTTTTAAGTAATTTTTAAGTAACGTTCAGATTTAAAAATAAACATTGTAAAATGATTATAAAGTCAGAAACATCAATTAAACTCAAAAAAATTTCAAAATTTGTTTATTTGCAAATACATTTAAGTTGAAACTCAATAAAACAAAGTAAAATGTAAAATTTATTGGTTTTTTACCAAAATTCAGATTTTGAAACAAAAATTAAGTGAAAAAGAGTGGTGAAAATCAATTTTAGTTCTCTTGAGGATCAATTGAAGATCCTCATAAGTAGATTTGCGTCTCTTGTCAAAAGGGATGGTGTTCTTCTGGAATGTATTTTATTGTTTTCCCGATTTCATTTATTTTGCTAGTCATAAACGTAATCGTTGTCGTCATAGGATGGTCCTTATAATAATGGCGAAAAATTTATTTAACATTTTTTAAGCGCACACCCATTATTTCTTTTTCCTTTTACCATAATGTGTAAGTATACCAAATATTTCTTCAATATATAAAGTGCCCCATAGAGTTCATCAATAAGGATGTACTAGAAAAAAATTGCGGTGGATATGTACCATAATCTGAATATAAACTACCAAAGATGGAGAGGTCATCATCCCTCTAATTTTGTATTAACATTCCTCTTACTTGCTGCGACACTTCCACTGACAATGAATCAGTGGATTCGGTCTTATCGTGCATGAAAGTGAATGAAACGCTCTCCTTAACCCAGCCTAACTATCACGAAACGGTAAGAATTATCCCTACTTCTATTCGGCTACCCTATTCTGCTACTATTTGGCTGTTTTGGAAGAATTTAGCAAGGAGAGGCTGAGGACGAATCTGATGCATTATATCTCAAAGGAGAAGTGACCAATTACAGCGATCAAGAACGTACTTCTGAGACTGAAGTGGAAGACAATCCATTTCACAAAACATTATAGTGACACTTGAAAACTAATGTTTGGTACTTTTCCGTTAGCCGGGCGCAAATGTCGCCAATTGTGAACCAAACGCGAGCCAAGTCGCCAATTGTGAACGAAACGCGAGCCAAGTCGCCAAGCGAAGCGAATGACGCCAATTGTGTACCAAACGCGAGCCAAGTCGCCAAGCGAAGCGAATGTCGCCAATTGTGAACGAAACGCGAGCCAAGTCGGCAAGCGAAGCGAATGACGCCAATTGTGAACCAAACGCGAGCCAAGTCGCCAAGCGATGCTAATGTCGCCAATTGTGAACCAAACGCGAGCCAAGTCGAGAAGCGACTTGGCTCGCATTTCGGCATTATTTGGCGATTATTCGCTTGCGCCCGACTAACAGAAAAGTACCTAATATTTGCACAATCTATCCATTTAAGCTCTAATCTTGTTACACCATTGAAAATAAAGTTACATGCAATTAAATAAACGTTGAGTTGGAAAGAACGGAATGACGCATAAAGTGCGCCAATCTTATCTGAGTGCTCTAGAAAGGAAATCTATACGCAAAGGGTAAAATAAAGATGTAGGACAAAAAATTGCTAAAAATTAAGCATTTAAAATTGCATACTTGCTATTCATATAAAGAAATTATATTTTATTTTGCTATAATAATTTATAGTTTTAATAATACAATTTTTGATAATATATTAAAAATTAAAATATATATAGTTTTTAATAATATCATGAAATAAATTTTTATGTTCAAGAATAGCTATCTTGTGCAGTGCGGGTACTGCTTTCTATAATCTTGAAAAAGAAATTGCTTCTGCTCTTCATCCACTGTTAAGAGTGGATTAAAAGTTTGCATAAATTTTACCCCTCTTTCGGCTGTATCATTGAAAACACTGAGTTTCCCCGGAATGAAATAGCAATCGTCCCTATCCCATAGATCTGATTTAGATTTAGAAATCCAATTTCTCCCCGTCTAATTTATTTAATAAATTTAAACTTTTCTGAGAAATGAGGTCTGATAATGCTTTTTCTGATGAAACAGCAACAATGAACTAATATTTTGATGTCATATCTAAATTCTGAATGACAAATTGTAAATATTCCTTAGAAAACCTTGTTAAGAATTTCTTAAAAAATGATAAAAATTGACTATATTTATTGTTTAATGAGCTGTCTTGAATCGTGCTTCAATTTTTCATATTTAAGTGCATTAGAAACATATTTTACATCTTACTATTATATTATTATATAGATATTTTTCTCAGTATTTCGCTCTCACTACATATTTTGTTCAAGCATTTATTCCATTTTTCTCAGGTTTTTTAAGGAAACAACATCTGGACTACTAGTCATTTGAGTTAACCTCATTTTGGAAAACACTTCGTAGAACTTTTGGCGGAGGGATAGAGTCTGAGACCTTTGGGTCCGGAGCCGAACATCCTAACTACTAGACAAAAGGAATTCCCAATGTCCAGCGGTGGATATTGGCTTTTATACATCAGAGTAAGATGGTGTAGCACGATGCTCTACAAACTTTTTCGTACATCTAGCTATCTCTCGATCTGCATACTGCTTTAGAAATGTAACCATACTGCCGACACAACCAGTGTTGGAATTGTTTGTGTCAGAACAGAAAATTCATTGACTGAATGAATTTAATTCCTCAGAAAATGTTAGTGGATGCACATTTGCATGTAGCTAAACGTGATGAGCTAAAACGCTGATTCATGCAAATGAATCTGCTCTTATGTTATTTCTATTTGAACCGACGATTTTCAGATAAGTAAAACATGAAATTCACATAGACAAAAACATATATTTTACAAAAATGAAACTGTTAGAGCAAGTGATATTTTCAATTTTTAAACATTTTCTTTTTTAAGTTTCATAAGTTACTTTACGTACGACACAATAAGGCACAATGACGACACAATGTCTAAAAATGTCTAGCACAATACGATATAAATGTCTAGAATACTATAAGGTTAGTGGGACAAAAGAGACTTGTTTCTAACAATAAATTAATATTTTCTCGAACAAATTCTTTTAAACTGGAAACAAAATTTCTTTTATTTATTCACTGTTTGTTTGTTTTATTTTTTTATTCATTTTATATTTATAACAATTCGATGAGCCAGGAAAATAGAACTCACTTTTCTTAATTTTTATTAAACAATTTTCAATTAATTTTTCAGTTCATTAATTTTAATTTAAACAAAATCCAAACGTAGATATGTGTATCTGTATTAATGTACAGGATTTTGTCAAATTTAAATGAAAGAAAAAATTCTAATCGACGGATACATCTTTTTCTACGCAGTGTAGGATTAAGTAAAGCAGAATTTTTTCTACTTTCTATTAGTAAAAACCCAAACACTTCAGATTTCAAAGAAGAAAAGCAGTCTTGTAAAATACTACTGCAATTTGAAACATGCGGTAATATAAGAACTAAATAAAATACAAATACAGGTTCTCTTAGTGAGTACAGATTGCATTACTAACACCTGCTGCACTGAAAAACTAATCTTAACGAATTTCCTGTTCCTCAATATACATTGGGTGTGTCTTATAGATTTTAGGGTGCTGGAAAAATATGTATTTGCAAAAATTTTCTATCACCCTCCACTTTTAAGGAATTTAAAAGTTTTGGATTATATAGGTTATTCTATAGCAGTTATAACTATATTACATTTTTCTGTTACATGCACTTGATCAGAGATATATATATTTTTTACTTCTAACAGCAATAGAACTTATAAAAAGAGAGTAGAAACAGAATTTACTTCGATAAATTTTATGTATGCGACCTTCACAAGATGAAGATTCGGAATTACTTGAATCAGGATTGAAATATTGGAATTTCCTCCAAAAGAACACTAACATATCCATTTTCCTATATCGACATAAAAAATATTCGGGTTTTTTCCCAACAGAAGGCGATTTATGCTATTGTAATGATATTAACGGTTTAAGGTCTCCTTTAAATTGTCAATATAACTCTGAACAATGGGGACTGTCATTGATGGCTCGAAAACCAGCTATGAGGCTGTGCTCCTCCATAATAGAAATGCCCAAACGTCTGTTCTATATAAGCATATTCTTCCATAATGAATCTTATGAAAATATGTAGGGGAAACTAGGGATAATGGACCCTACTTTTACGTTATATATTTATTGTAAGAAAATTAACCCTATTTTTACGTATTATATTTCTCGAATATTTGAATTTTTATCATCATAAAAATATTTGTTTCTAAGAAGGATAAATGTACTTATACTAAACTGATATCACATTTAATCATAAAATAAATATATTTCACGAAATCGCCTAGCGTCAAGTATCTCTAACCTTAGGGATACTTGACCCTAAGCTAGGGATACTTGACTCTATGGTTAGGGATACTTGACCCTACATGCAAGAGTATTTAAATTATTTTGATAATTTGTATGTAAGCGAAATTCAGATATTAGGTTAATACTACTGACTTACAAAAGGTGTTTATTATCGAAAAATATTAATAAAACTAATAAAAAAATAATATGGAATCTATAAAACGCAGTTGTTATTAATAAAATCTAGTTAATAAATTAAATTAGTCCAGTCATTAAATTAAATCGAGTTATTAAATTAAATTAGTTCAAAATTTAATAAAGAATTAAAATATTGATTTAAAATTACAGCAATAGAACTGGAAACATAGCAACGTCATTGCGTTGAAGAATTGCCGGTTTTAAAAAGTCAAAAATAGAGTAGCATCAAAACACACAAAAGAAATCTAAAAAATGTTGTACAAAACAAGAAATTGAGAAGCGTAATAGACTTATTCAATTCTTCTAATATTTCAAAAAAATTAAAAGCAAAAGAATAAAAAAAATTTCAAGAGAAAATTCAAATCAAGAAAGAAAGAAAATTCAATAGAAATGGCGAAACGTTAAATAAAACTAAACGATGACAGATAGTTCGAGCGAAAGACTTATTCATAAAATAAATAAATAAATAAAATTTTCTTTCAAGCGAGGAAAAATAGATTGATTAAATTTCATTTTTTTAATTCCTACTATAATAGTTATTTGCATTATTTGAAATTAGCATATTAAAAAGAAATTTTATTCAGTAAATAATTACTAGCAAACAATATTTAAGTAATTATTCTCTATATTTGGGTTGCCATTTTGCCAACAAACTCCAAGCTCCAGAAAACTGATCCGAACCACAAAACGTGCTTCGGTTTTCTATGATATCGGAGCTGTAGTAGCTTTTGATAGGGTCAAATATCCCCAACTTTTTAGGGTGCAGCTGCCCTAACTTGACTTTTTCTAAATAATCTAAAAATTAAACCACTTAGAATTAAGATTATGCATAACATAGTATATCAAATTAAAGCTAGAATTATGCTTAAAACTAAGAAATATTTTAATTCAACATATATTCAATAGTAAATTTCTTATCCACTGAGGAATAAAGAAGTGAAAATTTACTTTTGTACACCCAATATATATTTACCTACACCATTAAGATGGCTTTTCAGCTTGGATTAAAAACACCCTCTAATAGACCATGTGCCCAAAGGTCAAAGAAAAATGACACACAAAAATTAATAATTATCTCACAAGCTGAGAAAATCATGTAGGGTAAAATATCCCTAAGGTTCAAGTATCCCTAGTTTCCCCTAAATATTGCTTCATGAAATCGACTATTCACATCCTAATTAATATCATATGTGAAAATTTTAAAGTAATTGCCGTTTTCATTGGTATGCAACAAGTTTCTACAAATACTGCTGTTTCCTGTGCGAATGGGACATCAGGGCAAAACATCAGCATTATAACAAAAAGAAGAGGTCCGAGCGTAAACAATATATTGCAGATGAAAAAAAATTCTCTCTCAATACCTCTAATCGATAAAAGGAAAACTTTACCCCCACCTTTATACATAAAGTTAGGATTGATGAAGAATTCCGATCAAAAGATAAATAAAGAAGTGCG
Source organism: Araneus ventricosus (assembly GCA_013235015.1). Lineage (NCBI taxonomy): Eukaryota > Metazoa > Arthropoda > Arachnida > Araneae > Araneidae > Araneus > Araneus ventricosus. Next base: position 107,253 of record BGPR01000717.1, on the reverse strand, counting down.
TGGATTCCAATACCTGTAAGAACAGTTTCCATCGCTCAGCTACGCAAAAATTAAGGAGGGCATTTTAGTTGGCCTCATAAATTAGACATCTTAAAAAGGGCAAAAATTTTGAGGATACATTAAGTGATTTGGAAAAGCAGTTTGGATTGATTTTAAAAATGTTGTGACACATTTCTTAGGAAATAAACGAAATCATTAATATGAAAAATTATTTAAAGGTATGTTAAAAAGTTGAAAAATTTAGAATGCTTAATGACATTAAATTTTTTTTTTGGTATCTCATTTAAATTTTTTCCCTGAAAGTATGGGAGCCGCAAGAGAACAGCATGGGGAACGCTTCCACCAATATATCTCTGAAATGGAAGGCCAATATCAAGGCAGGTGGACCCCTAATATGCTCGGAGATTACCGTTGGAACCTTATTAGAGAAGCTACTAATTGTTTTCATAATAAGAGAGCATCCACAGTTAAGGCATTTACTGCTATATAAAATATGAAATTTGGGAAATTTCATATGATTATTATCTTTTCACAAAAATTATCTTTAATTTTTCCTAAAAGTTTATAAATAATGCAATTATTAAGTTTTTTAGATTTTTAAGATATATAAGTGTTTATTTAATCCTTTATTAATACTAAAATGCAAAATTTGTATGGTAAATGTTTTGTACAAATGTTATAAAATTGAGATTTAAGGTATCCGACTGGTTTAAAATCGACGTTTTTGATGAAATTATCAAAAATTATTTTATGACTTAATTTTATAGCCAGTTTAATAAGCTTTCTAAAACTGTCTCACTTTTTACTCTACGTGAATTACAAATAGAGTTACAACTGTTTTATTACCAAACTGTAAGCATTATTTTAAGTTGCGTGAAAACTTTAAATGCCTTTTCTGAGAAATGATATTTTCGAGGAAAACTGTCGACCGTAACAATGATTTCTCAAAACGTTATTCAAGTATTGATATGAAATTTTCTGAGATTGTTTTATGTACTATGCTTGATGTTTTCCTCTAAAAACTAAGGTCAATTTTAAAATCAAGTAATACTTTTAAGTGTTTAAATATAAGCGAAAAACATTTTTTATGAAAAATTACCAGTTTAGTAACTACGTTCAGCTATATCTCAAAACTATTTTGAATTACAATTTAGAGCATAACACAGATAACTGTCATAAAAATGTACTCCTACAAGGATTTATGTATATTTAGAATTTGATTTTGTCTATGGCTGTTAACGTAAGGCAAATATTTTAGCCATTTTTCTTCAAATTTCTCAGTTTTTTTTAAAAAAATATTATTTTGAAAGCTTAATTTTGCAATATTTTCATAGTTTTAAAACATATGCAGATGAAAAATAACATTAAAAAATATATATAAGATATTTTTCAAAAAAATGTCTCCGAACACAGTCGGATACCTTAATTACAAAAAAGAAAATACAGAATAAACAGAAGAAGTAAACAATAGTGATAACAATACACCTTTTGCGCGCAACGCAGCAGCATCCAGTAATTGCATCAACAATATTGTCTATAATCAACTAATCAATTAAGATAGAATCAAAGTAAAAAAATCATGCCTCAATAAAAATTATTATACATTAAGATTAAACAAATAAAAGGGTAAAAAATGGAAGAGAACTTGAATGGCGAACTTTTTCAAAGTCCCACTCGCCATCAGAGTTATAAAATTGAGATTTTCAAGATTTTGAATTTTTAAAAAAATTTTGGGTAATGGAATATTTTAAATGTCATATTCTATTTCAATACCCCTTAAAATATAAAAATCACCACTTACTTAATGATGAACAGAAACCTTGTTTACCAGTGCTATTTGAAGAAGAAAATTATTTACCCAAAACATTTTGCGGAAAGCCACCTGCAAGCAAATAATTGAGAATGACTCTCAGGTTCATTTTTTTTATCAATCTGTGAAATGCTACCTACGGAAACCAAATGACAGGAACTGCTCCCTCTACAATGTTCCAATCTTCCTTCCTAGTTCATTTTCCTCCTTATATGTTTGACAGGATTGGCTGAATACGCTACTATCCCTTATGCAGGATGTGAATTGAGCTATTTTTACCAAATATGCAAATGATTAGACTAAACATATTCCGTGCGTTTGATTTAAATTCCGTGTGTAAATGCCGGACAAATTAGAAATAAAGCTTTATAATTACTTAAAGGAAATAACTATGATTTTAAATGCTATGTTCTGATTGAAGAGTAATCTAGACAAACTCTAAATTTTCGCCAATTGCACGAGTTATGGGTTCACAAATACACTTGTGTCCAATTAAGCACCGTTTCATAAAATGCCAAAAAATTTACAGTTCAAACGAAAGCTGTAATTTGAAATCCGTTCTGGAGAATCGCGTAATGTACAATCGAATATCATACAAATTTTACAGTGAAAATTCGATCACGAGGGCAATTAGGGTACCAACAAGAAATTGATGAAACCAAAAAGGGATTTCGTCTCGCCCATTTAACAGGAAGTCAGTAATGATTTGAAGCTTACATTAATGGTTGTGTTTCCTATGCACATTATTTACATACATTTTCGTAAAAATAGCAAGGATATTCGGTGAAATTTAAAGGTTTCTTTAAATAATTCCAAATTTTCATGTTTTCTGCTTATAACACGCAGAGCTTTTATTCAAATTGTATGAAACTTACAGAACACCTCGACAATATGTTACAAAAGTATTATATTAAAATTTGAAATCAATCTGTTGAATATTAGAGAAATTATTAGTGTTTGTACTAAATAATTTTTTACTGCGCATGTGCGAGAGGTAGCGTAATTTTTATTTCATAAATTGAGAACCAGACATATAGTTCAACTTATATAAAATATGAATTTGAATCCCGTTAAAATTTAGAAAGTTGTCAGCATTTCAGTGAGGTGAATTTAAATGTGTCTTTGAGAGAAGCTAAGTGATGAGGGATTTTCTAAAAATTGATATTTTCCAAACTTGAATCTTCGAACTATAACATAGAATTTTTGGAAAGTTGAACATCCTGAATACTCAAGTATACTTTTAAATTAAATACACCAAATAATTGTATTTCATCGATAACCAATCTAAGAGTCAAGTTTTAAAAAAATATCAGTTTGTGTAAGGACCGTCATCATTGGAGCGTCTCTCAAATAGAAATTTAAATTCGCCTAAATTTAACGCCGACAACTTCTGAATTTTAAAGGTATTCTTCTAGAATTTTTATATAAGTTGCACTATATATCTAGCTTTGCAGTTATGAAAGAAAAATTACGTAGTGTTTTGCACGTGCGCAGTGAAAATTTATTTATTACAAATACTCATATTTCCTCTAATACTCACATTATTTATTTCAAGTTTTAATACAATCTTTCTATAACCTATTGTCGAGTGTTCTTTAAGTTTCATATAATTTTAATTAAAAATTTCCATGTTATAAGCGAAAAATATGTTGGAAAATATGGGAGTGTTTACAGAAAACTTTCCATCTTGACGGATCTCCATGCTATTTTTTACGAAAATGCATGTAAGAAATGTGGATAAGAAACACAAACATTAATGAACATTTCAAATCATTTTAAGGTTCCTATGAAAAGAAGTGAACCGAGATCCCTTTTCGTCTTCATCAATTTTTGGTTTATCCTCTAAATGCCCTTGAGACTGAATCTTTAGTTAAAATAGGCATGATACTCGATTATATGTTACACGACTCTCCAGAACTGATTTCAAAACACAGTTTTGGTAAAAATTTTCTCTCATTCATTTTACGAAACGGTGCTCAATTTTTGCACAACAGTATAATAATTTATCTCATATCGGCCGGACAAGGAAACAGGATTATACAATTTATTTTAATCTATTGTGTTTGCTAGGAATCTGTAAAATTAAACGCGAAATTTTAGTAATTCCTCAGATTGAAATTCATTATTCTTAAAGAAATAACAATTTTTATTATATAACATGGTATTAAAACCATACGAAAATATTATTCAAACCAATAAAAACTGACGTTGCGAAAGCTCAACATTAATTTCTGAATTTTTTCAGGATATCTTTTGCGTTTTGTAGGTCCGAAGTAATATTTTTATATTATTCTCTATACTTTAATTGTTCGTAATAATTTTTTGCTTCCATATTAGTTGAATTTTAACACTTGCAAAAAATTATTTTTTTTTGGTGATTTCAAAGCTCAAAAAAGACACTTTCAAGTAATAAATTGTAGATTGCTGAATTTCTAATTTGATTCAAAATATTTTTTTTAATATCGTTTTGGACTGATGTTGCGAAAACGCAACATTTTGTAACTCTTATGAAAATAAATTTAATTTTATGGAAACAACTTAAATGTGTTCTTAATGCTGCAAGAAGTGTTAAAAAACTATCTGGTGCATTTTCGATAAAGAAAACACTGAGAGGTCTTAAATTGGTTAATCAATGTTTTTAAGTCAATTATTAAAAATCTTACTAATAACTCTAAAAATAATTTAATATAGTGCATGTCTGATAACAACAATATGATTCTAAAACTCTGAAAATGTTATTTTTTACAGGGAGTTTTTTAAAACGGTTTATGAAGAAGTTTTAAATAATTTTTATTAACTTCAATTAAACATCGCAGTTACATTCTTTATTTTGTGCGAGTCTGCCTGGTCTATGTAACAAGACATCTGTAGAAAAAGGAAAAAACAGCACAGGTTTGAAATACTACTTCAAAATAGATATCTTTTTCAAAATTTATTAAAAATGCAAGCTTTTAGTTCGGAACACTTAACGTTTTGTTTAACTGACAAATTACATTTATACTAATAGATTGCCTTCTTGGAACAATTTTGGAAGTAATTGGCATACGTTTTATCAAGTGAACTATGAGATATTAGTTTCTTTATTGCTTCGTATCTGTTTAGCTTCACATTTAAATGACCAGACGTCTCGGGTTAGTCAGGGCAGTGCTCTATATTTAATATTTACTATAAAATAAAGAAATGTACGAATTTGCATGAAGTTCCTAGATTTTTACGTTTTTTTTACTTATAAGTAAATGGTTAATCTTTAAAAAAATTAAATAGAGTAAATTCTAAACAACATAAGATTCAGAAGAATTCACTCTCTCAACTTTTAAAATGCATAGAATATGGTCAACCAAATTTTGCAGGAGAGAGAAAGTATTTTTTTACCAACCTAAACCAGCGGGAGTGGTCTCCCCTAAACTTTCTCGTATACTCCCAACAATGTAGAGAAAAAATAAGCTAAAAGGCAGCAAAACAAACAAGAGTCCCACATGCAGTGGAGAAAAAGCTTGGGAATCGGAAGCTTGGAGGCGACAGGCGTGGGTAGAAGCGGAAAGGATTAGCGCAAGTGAATCACGCAATTATGCAATAACGGCCTCGCGTCGTGTGATGAGAAAAGACAAATAGGCGATTTAAACACCTTCTTTTCGACTGATTGAAACGAAAATTGGGCGAGGATCTACAATTATTGTTAGCAGGCCTCATACTAATTTTTATTTATCAAAGTTTTTACGAGTTACCAATTTTTATTTTACAAAGGGTTTACGAGTTACAATGTTTAGAAGTATGCGATTATGCAGACAAACAGACAGTCAACCCTTTGACGGATTTGGCCCACAATTTAATACGTACGTACATTCCCGATGATAAAACTGTGTACTAACTTTTATCCATCTATATATTCACATTTTTGAATTATAATGTACATGACCGCGGACAGACAGACTTCACGTTAACGGAGTTTTTATAAAATTTGATAGAAACCTACAAATTATGTCTCAAGATCACATACCAAATTTCATCTTTGTACCTCTACTAGTTTTCTAGTTATCGTGTTCGCAGACAGACAGACATAATTCTATAATTGTGTTTTTCGGACTCAGGGAGGTCTAAAACGTGGAGATTCGTCAAAATCTCAAGTTCGAACTTTTTAACGATTACAAAACTTTCTCTTTGTATACTTCGTATACGAGAAAGTAAAAAAGCTGACAAAGTACTTCAGTGTACAAATACTATGATTGGACAAGGAAGGAAGAGGAGAAATAACGATGGATCCCCTTGATTTTTGAAGCGTCTTTCAAACAACAGAGATTGCGAAAGAATATTTTCTGTTGTTTCTAATGCTAATAAAGATGAAAATCACTCTGTCTATTGGCAGTCAACAAAATAGACTGTTGTGCTTAGAGCTGCCAAATTCGACACAGATATACGCTGGATTACAAAGATGTGCACTTAGGAAACATTTTTTTTTTCAAATTTTAATTGACCGAGAGAAGCGAGATCTCCATTTTTACTCAACCTTTCAGCATTTTGTCTGTCTTTAAATTTGTTTGTTACGTAAACACGGCCAAACACATAGTTCAAATTTCTTCGAATTTGATAACAAAGGTCCTTGAAGCAATGAAAAACGATGTAAATGTATGTGTTTTTATTTTTTGAATTCGTTTCAAGAGGGTGAGCGTTTAACTGATTTCAACGTTTCGGGGAGTCATTGTCGAGTTTGGCACCATAAAAACATTTGAATCATTTTGGAAACGTATAATTGTAATTCTGATAAAACTAGACATTTAATTGTAATTTTGGTAACATGATAAAATCAGACATTTGATAGTAATTTAGCTAATATTGTTAATTATACATTTAATTGTAATTTTAATAATACTGATTAAAGCCAAGATCTTTTCATATTATTCGCATTGAAAAAAATATGGAAGAAATAGAGATAAGACCATAGTACCAGGTTGAGAGTTTTTTCTCCTGTTTTTTTCCATTTAATCTTGTTTTTCTCATTTAGTGAAAGGTGTTTCAGAATTTGTATACAACGCTTCATGTTTCAAAAAGTATTTATTATGTTATCAAAATTAATCTCTTATTTATGTATCACTTTTCTTGCGTATTTATTCACGACAATTTGTTTGACAAAATTGCTGTCTTTGGAAATATAATGCCTTGTAAGAATTTTATTTCACTTTATTTTCGTTGCATTGTTGAGATATTTTTTCACACTGGATTCGCATTTGTTTTGTAAAGTCTTTGTATCTTTTTGGGAGTAAAATTTGTGTTATTTAATATTGCACATGGATTGTAAATATAACTTTGTAAGATAGTGCATACATGGGGACAACGAAGGACCTCCTCGAGAGTCAAATTATTGTGTCCGTTATCGCTGGAAACAATGTTGTCTTCACAATGAATGAATTCATTGACTAAATTTTTAAAGACTGAGATGTAAAGCAAATCTTTATTTTTTTATTTGGGGGGGGGGTATATTTATCGACAGAACTACTAGTTATTTAATAATCAAGTCAAATTAAAACCTTTCTGACCGCTTTTTCGCTAATAACTTCCGAAATAATTATCGTTCAAAGATGATTTTTCTTCCATTTTGAAGTATAAAGTTTTATCTTTCTATTGATGTTTTTTTTAAAAATTCTATAGAGTATTTTGTTGAAATTTTAAAAAAATATTGAAATGATCGTGGGCCTCTAGAAATTCATCGAAGATCAACGAATTGAAAGTACCCCTCACTACAGTTTAATGAAATGTTGTTCACTCTTTTTAAGAGGAGGGATGCGATTGGCTCCTGCCTGCCACTCTTTCTAACATTACTAATACTCAAGATTACTTGAGAGTCTCATAATACCTGCTATAGGTTTTGCTATCTTCCTCCTTCCTACCCACCTCTATGGGATTGTAAAACTCCATTTCCATGGTCCGTGTTTCGAAGTTCGACCACAAAGAGCTGTTGTTGCTATAGAATTTGTGGGGTAGCTTTAGCATTCATGAGACATGTGGGCAAATGCTCGGACAGTAAAGAAAACAAGACGACGGAAGGAAATCTTATCACTAATCTCAGTTCCGACGGTCTGTTGTAGATTTTGTATGCGTCGTGGGAGGGGTGTAGATGGCCAATATCCGATTGACAATAAATCCTCAAAGACGCGACATGGAATGCCGATACACTGACCATTGGAACAGGGCTTTAAATTCCAGATGACATGGTCTGCCAGATAAGAATTGTAATTTTTACAAATTTTTGAATTTTTGTGATCTGTGGTCAAGAGCTAAACAAGATTTAAAATTCGCCCAAACCGAAACTGCTGGTTACTGATAAGCTGACGTGCAGCAAGCCACCCAACAAGAGAGCCCAATAGAAAACCACAGTGAAATTTTATTTTGTTTGGAGACATATATCGCTTTAGAGCCTTCAGAATAGGCAACCTTTAATCATAACAACCCTGTACAATAATTAAATTGGAGAAATCCTCCCACACATGATTGGTATGCCGGGAACCGTCCTGGTATGTCTCTACAGTCCGTAGGCACAAGATCCGCTCAGACTGCATTGGCCAGGTTGCGTAGTGGACACATTAAAAGCTTAAAATTCATCGATAAGGAAAAGACTTTTTCTTCTTGCCCTTGTTCCTGTCCTGCTTCTCCTGCCCATATCATTGACTGCATTGGCGCCTCTACGAGGCAGCTGTGGAGTGGGGAGGGCAAAGGACTTGTGGAGTTGTTAGAGCGACATGGTGTCATGGACCTGGATCATGGTGGGGGACATGAAACAACAACACACAATAATTAAATGACAAAAAGTTAAGCTTTGAACTTGAATATTAGGTCGATGACTTTAAAATTACGCCGGTGTAGCTTTGCCTAAGACATGGTTAGACCCAACATTGTTAAATTCCGCCATCCAATAATTTGTACAATAAAAAATATACAATTGTTATTGCTTTTGCAAATAAACTTACCTTAATTAATGTCAATCCTAAGGACAATTTTAACAGAATATTATTCTAGATTATTTTTCTTTAGCTGAAATGAAAAAATATTATTGCATTATTATGCAAAATCAGACTTGAAAACTCCTCAGACAATTTGATGCGCCAGGCCTGTAATTTTCATCATGGATATGCATGTATTTCAGTATATAAATTACTTTTGCAATATTCATTAAGTTAATATTTTCAAAATTGTTTACTAATTATCATTTCCTCATTGCTGACAAAAGTACAAGAACTAAATTTGCATTTTAAAGAAGAGATCAAAATTCCTTACTTATGCGTCTTTTGTACATGCTTTCACCAACTGAGAATTCTAACTCCAAACACCATTTGTACAGCAAAAATAATTTCAGAATGCTAAAACAAATTTGGTCCTTTATTATAACCTATCCTGTAAATAACAATAATTCATAACGATTCACTTAGTGTTTCAAAAATGAAGATATAGTTGTATCTCACTAATTAAAAAAAGTTTCGATCTGCATGACCTCCTTCATGTAGACGCAACCTTAGGGAATCTGTTCATCTACATGTGGGCGTTAAAGGAGATGGATTAGCGGACAACGCTGTGGTTAAAGATACATTTGTGAATTAATTTCTGAAGCAAAACCAAGAAAACAAACATTCGTTTGGTAAAAAATAAAACTTGGTTTTCAAAATAAGAGAAATGAGTTCAACCGATACGAAGTTGCTTTTCATGTAAAATTACCTAAAATTTCGACTCTCAGTGCAAAAGATGCGAGTGTGGGACTTGACTCTCTGACGTCATCGTCATAGTAATTGCGACTGCGGTGCAGTTCAACCGCAATTTTAAAGGCAGAGGGAATACTGAATTCCGTGATTGGTTGATGCGACGATTCCCTCTCCAGCCAAGACCCAGAGATAAAGTATCGACACGATGCTTTAATCCTCCTGCGAAGTCTAGCCTGTCCGGTTCTGCTAAATAACAGATTAGCAATGAAGAAGAACGAGAATGTTGAACGCAATTTGGAAAATGTTTTTTTCCCTCCTTTAAAACCCATGTCCAAACCCTTAACAACATGTAAAGAAATCACTTGGAAAGAGGAGAGAATCGTCACTTTGAAAGAAATTATAGCTTCCTTCCTGCAAACTGTGAACAAAATGTAGTCAGATGGTCAAGGTCAGCAGTTCCCACCCTTCTTAGCCGTGCAAACCACCTTTTGTGTAATATTTGAATATTTTATTTTTTTATCAGCCTACGTTGGAAATCGATTTTTGGCAAAAATTCGCAATGTTTTATTATCGTTTCATCTGAAAGCTTATAGTTTGTGGTTTTCAAAACTGTTTTTATTTTATTGCCACGACACCCAGAAAGAAAACTAGAGCCTTTTATGGAAGCCTCGAGAGCTGAAAACGAAAAAGGAAATAGAACGATTGGGAAACAATTTTCAGTATTTTTAACCATATAATTAATATTCTCGTTGATTTATTGTTTATTACAATTATTTATGCTTTTTGATTATTTTTTTAATCTTTCCAGAAGAGAGTTGGGTCTAGATTCTGAAACTTAAAAATAAACAAAAAGGTCTGGGAGGGCAGAGAAAGCTGACAGACAATTTTATTGATAAACTTCAAAATTATTATGGAATAGCCATATGAAGCTACACAAATAACTTTGATGCAATTCCAAGCTCTGTATTGTCAGCTTTTCACATGTTTGCACTAATACATTTCAACCAATGCATTTACAGAGTCCGACGGGCAGTGTCAAGTAGCATTCGCTTACCTGTAACAAAGTTGCTCGGGGAAAAAGTAAATGGGCTAAAAAGAGTACAATCAACCAGGAGGTGAAGTAAGAGAGTGTAATGTATAAATCTGTCGAATTTTAAGTAAATTCCTGCATTAATTTATATTAAAAAATGTGTTTTTGTATTTTAAACATATTTTTCTCAAAACCGAAAATTTCATAAAATTCCCATACCTGTGACATGATTTCACAAACACTTTTTGTGATACACTTTTCAAACTTGATATGCAGATTTTATAAGTAATTATCTAGAATATGTGCTAGAATAATCCCAAATGCATCATAATTTTGAATTTTATAGCCTGTTATTGTGTTGATAGATGTGCAAATATTAGTAAAATTCTGTATCATTCACTTCAAAACGTATAAAAAATTTGTTTTTGAAAATTTTCATTAGATTCCAGTACATTCTCTAGACAAACGTATTTGAAGCATCCCGACATAATTTATTTGAAATTTTATCAATATAAATTTTACTAACGTGCCACACGTTTTTGTAATTTTTTAAAAAATTTCACTTTTAAGAAAATCTGTAATAATTGAAAAGTTTGTTTTGCTTAAATGAAAGTTTTTATGCAGTTATGATTATAAAATGTGATTGCAATATTTATTTTAAAGATATTTCTCAAAATGTTCTCTGAACGTATGCGGATTCCTTAACTTTCTTAAATCATTTTTAATCACACCTCACTTTTAATTCCTTCTACTTCCATCGTAATAAGCGCACTACGACTTTCATTTTGAGTTGCGAGTCTTTTCGGGAAAATTCCCTTCTCTAGGTACTTAAACATTTTGCGTATTCCTATCCGCCCTTTTTGATTTCGACATGTTTGTATTGACTGACAACAACAGCGTGCCGCTTCGCTCGTTACCTCTTTAATTTCTGGTCATGGATCCTTGTATAATATGAGTTCTTTAACTACTTCAAAGTAATCTGTACGATTTTCTACAATGAAATAAAAGAAGATTGAATCAACAAACGTCTTTTTCTTGACCCAGATGCTTTACACTTAAAATTTAATAATAATGTATCATATATATATATATATATATATATATTGAATTGCATTTTGATATGTTTTTTTACTTTGTTTTGTATGTTTATATATAACAAGTTATATTTTGATTTATATTAATATATATATAGAGAGAGAGTACAAATCGTAAAATGAGAGTAGAAATTGTAAAATGAAAAACGCAATTAAAGCACAATAACGTTTCTTCAGAGGATGGAGTCATTGTCAATTAATAAAAGATAAAAAGTTTGACATTTTCTTGCAATCAGTTGCGTCGTAAGGCCTAAAGCACTGATTTTCATGCCAAATGTCAAACCAAAAACAGAAAGAGGAGTTTTGAATAATTAAAACCAAAAGTACGATGTGATATAACATTAGAGCAAAGTAAGAATAAATTTTACGTAACAGAAGGTCGGATGTTGACGTGGTGGTGTTTACGGAGGATTATGCTGCAGACCGGCGTTGAAGGGGTGTTGACAGGGTATCGAGTAACAAGTTTCGAGCTTAGCTTGGGCTGTTTCCAGGAAAGTGTAGTATGTTGGGAACGATGAAGATTAAATAGAAAAGCGATAACCATAGAAAGCATAGAGAAATAGTGAAAGAAATCAGTACAATATGAAAAACCAGTGACAAATGTCTAAAATGTCTTTTCGAGGTAAAATATCAGACCTTATAGACTTGAGTGACCCTACTGAGAAGATTATACATCGAGTCGACATCGCTCTGATGATCAATCCTTTACTCACACCTTAAATCCATTAATCAGAGGTTCGTAAAGTGAAGGGGGAATTTTATTAATTTTGAGACTATTTCTTAAGTGCATTATTTGATTTTTGGCAGAATTAATGTTATTGCATATTTTGTCGATTCTTATAAGTTGATTGATAATTGTGTTTCTGTAGATTTTATATGAGATAGTAGATTTTATTAGAGTTCCAAAAATAATTTTAAATAATAATTCCAAAATAAATTTATTAACGTTAAATATGAATTTGTTTCGCTTGTCATGAACGTCAATTTTTAAGTCGTTTTCGTAGTCTAAGTATAAATCAAGAAAATTTGCTGGCGATTGATTGTTGCTGGTTTTAATTAGCTTGAGCTCTTTTGGGTAGATGGTATTGCTAATACAGCTGAAATCTTGAAAGTTAAAAATTATTATATCGTCAATGAATCGGAAGGCAGAGTGGAGATTTAAAACGAAAATCCTTTCGAAGAAATGAAGAAAGAGATTGGCTGATAAAGATGAGAAATTTGTTCCTTGTGGGATGCTTTTTATTTGTTGGAAAATATTTTCTCCGTTAAAGATAAAGCAATTGAATATGCAGTAGTCGATGAGATCTTTCCAGAAAGTTAGTGGGATTTTAAAAAGTTTTTTTCAGATTATAGATATAGTTCATTAATACCTCTTGCAATTTATTTATTGGAATACTTGTGAGAAGATCTTGAAAGTAGTAGGTTTCTATTGTATCAATTTTTTAATTATTAAGGAATTCAATTTGTTATTGTTTTTGAAAATCCAGGTGACATTTTCTTGTTCGATATGATTTAGGATGATATTAAAGTGTTTTGAAAAAATGATTCCAGGTTTGTTTTCGTTGGTGTTAGTGCCGCAGGTGATGTATATGACTTTAATTGGCTGTTTATGAAATTATTTGCATTATGGCATTTAAATCTTTTGTTAAGAGCTGAAATTTTTTTCTTAATAGTGATAATATTTGATTTGTTGAGTTTTTAAGTTTCTGATGACATTAATTTCTTGTAAAAAATTTCGAGATAGAGATTTTTGCAGATAATTTCAAAGTTTCCGGCCGCTTTACCAATATAGGGGTTATGATTAATTGTTCTTGCAGAGCTTTGGTATTATACTTGAAATTTCGGTAGTCATATTTTTCGTAATTAAGATTGTCATTTTTGTAATTGTTTTTTTATGAACTGTTTAAAGTTGAAGTATATTGACCATTTCCATTCGATGAAGAATTGTACTGGCATATCGAATTTGGATGCAAGTTTTAGGCAAAAATTATCCAAATCTTTAAGAAAGCTTCTGAAAGTATTTTTATGAAGATCTTGAAAATAGAACGAAATTCTGTACCTTTGTTCATTAGTTCCTTTAGTTCTTTATTGTCAATAATGCCTAGGTTACTGGTTAAAATGTGTTTATGGAAGGGATCTATGTACATATTATATTCTTCTCTACTGCAAAGGAATTGAATGTTATTATTATTGGTCCTAACGTCTTTACAAATGGAATTGTAGTTGAAGATTCTTCTACTGATATTTGTATCATATATATAGCATTTATTAACTTCTAAATTTTTGATTGAATAATGATCCGTGAATTCTTGGAGTACTGCATTGAATTTAAATTCGTTGTAAATTAGATTTTTAAAGTTGATAGTCATGTAAATTATTGTCTTTCTTGATGTTTTTCCTGCGAATTTGCAATTTTTGTTTTATATAGATCATTAATAAGAAGTAGGAAGTGTATGTTATATATAGATGAAAATAATAGTTATGAAATTATAAAACATATAAATATATTTATTCAGTGCATACTTTTGATTTTCAAGATATTTATTGAATAGTATAGATATTAAAGATATGGTGAAAATTTTATTACGGATTCATGAAGATTTTGTCTTAAATTAAGTAAAAAATATAAAACATTAATTAATATATTAAAATATATAAAACATTAAAATATATAACATTAAAAGATATTATTTTAAAAGAAAATTGCATTATATTTGACAATAAATTGTACCAACAAATTAAAGACCTTTCACATGGTGGATCTGCTAGTAATGTACTAGCTAATTTATATTTCCACTATTGTAAAAAAGAAAATAATTAACAAAAATTCTTATATTATGTATAGATATATTGACGATTTATTAATATTTACAACAGCGAAAAACTACACACCACAAATTAATTTTAATCCAGAATACTTGATATTAATAAAAACTAATGACAATTTTTCTTGTGCAGATTTTCTTGATCTTGAAATAAAAATAATAGATAATAAATTAAGAACTAAGATTTTTGATAAAAATAAACACTTTTCAGATTAATATAAACAAGTTATCATTTTGGAATAGTAACATAAGTCGTTTAATATATTGTTAGATTGCAATTTAGCAATAACATCCCTTTCGGCATTACCAGTGCTATTTAAATAATTAGTATTTTCGCGACTAAAGTTTCTTTTATCTCTTGTGGCAACTCTTAACTTTCCAACGGATTTTTGTTTTTAAATTTTGTTAAATTTCTCAATTAATTATTCCCTTATTGTAATGATTAGCTGAATTATTAATTGCTTTCACTTTTGTGCAATTTTGTTTAATGGTTCTATGCTTAATCATTTTTAAATCCTTTTTCTTGCACCGGACTCTGTACTCGCCATATGAACGACGGAAGCTTTTTGGTGTACTCAGGCCCTGACGTCCCCTGACTGGGAGATTTCTTTTGTCTGAGATCTGTTTTCTGTCTGACACTGTAACAAGACGTGGTGCGTCTGTGGCGTTCGGGATGCCGGTATTCTGATAATCGGATCTCGTCTTTGAAGACGTAGAGATGACTCGAAAAGGGCGATGCTAAAACAACAGCTTTAGATGAAGTAATATGTGAATTTGATTCATATACTTCGACAACGATGAGCGTGTCAATGATGGACGTTTCGAGCAACAATCAGCAATAAGTAAAATTTAGACAAAAAAACTGATATGTAGAGAAGGCCGATAGAATTGTTCATAAGCAATTGTTGAATTTTCACCAATATTCTTCAAAATTCATGAAGAAGAAGAATCATAATCCGAGGTATATAATAGTGTCGAATTTGTGAAATTCGTGCCTTGTTGCTTTAGAGCTCTAAAAATTTCATGAACTCAGTCCAGTAACGGTTGTGGATGTTCATCGAATGCTTCGGCCTATTGATTAAAAGTTCAATCCATCTCCATCAGGCAAGTGATGTGAATTGTAGGTTAGCTGGCTAAACCTTATCACTAGAGCTCACGGGGATTTTATTTTAATTATCTAATGTTATAAAAATTTGTTTATTTTTATATTCTAAAATATTGATAGTGGATTTTATGAAAGTTTCTTTGATCTTCTTGTAGCGCTTGTATTTCATTTTCAAAAAGACTGCAGCAATTTTAATAATTGAATAACATGTTTGTAAATTAATTTTATTAGATGTTCTCTGATCGACATGCG
Source organism: Araneus ventricosus (assembly GCA_013235015.1). Lineage (NCBI taxonomy): Eukaryota > Metazoa > Arthropoda > Arachnida > Araneae > Araneidae > Araneus > Araneus ventricosus. Next base: position 91,452 of record BGPR01000717.1, on the reverse strand, counting down.
CATCTAAAAAATATTATTTATCATCTTTTGTATTCTTTCAATATTCAAGAGTAGCTAATTGTTGAAGTTGGCCATGTTTTTAATATCATAAATAAAAGCTCAGTTAATCAAGAACTCAAATCTCTTGTCTTCTTTTTATAGTGAAAGAATGCTAAGTTTTCCTTCCTAGGATTTTCTTCCACTATGGCCAAATGTTTCCGATAGTATTCAAAGGTGGGTATTAATAAGGGTATAGAAAGATTTTTCTAATCCCACCTAATTAGGTTATTTGACTCCTTTGCAAGCCATCCCAAACTAATATAAATATTGTATTATATTATATTCACAGAATCAATATGATAGTCACAGACAGATATAGTCAGCAGTCACATATCAGTGCATTTATTGAAAATGGTTTCAAATATGGATATCCTAATACTTACACATTTTGGTAGAAGGAGAAGAATTAAGGGGCGTGCGCTTAAAAATTGATAAATAAATTTTTCGCCATTATAATAAGGGCCCCGTAATATTGATATATGGAGGATTCTGAGTTAAAGTGAACCAAGTCCATGTTTTGCGCATTCTGAACTAACACTGCCCCGGTAGTATAGAAATGTTATATTTTTTGAATAATAATGATTTCAAGTTCACGGTTCGATTTGTATCCATCAAGGAGCAATAGCAGTAAGAAATCTAATGTCTAATCTTTTCTCAGAAACGAATCTAAAGGTGTTGGTACACTTGAACTCTGAACCCTCCAATATATTGTTCAAAGTTTCAAATTGAAAACGTTTTCAATTGTGAAATTTGTGATTCAATGCTGTTTATCCAATATGAAATTCCTAGAAAATGTGAATAAGTTCAGTTCAATGAATTGCAAAGTGAGGATGATTTGGTGAGTGTCCCAAATGCTGTCAGTAGTGTTTATAAGGTCAAAGATTGTCAGACGGTTTCGTATACCCTCTTTCTAATTTCGGAGATTTGGGAGGATAAGCCTTGGGGTCATCCTGTTGTTTCGGATCGCTTTATAACGCATGCAGTCGAGTTTTCTGCTTCATACAGACTTGTCGTGCTGTGGTCGTCAACGTAACGAGATGAAGAGTAGCTGTTATTTCCTCCGGGTTTAAATATAACAAATAATCCTATAGGTCTAAAAACAAGAAAAAAAATCATTATTAGGATTTAAATTGTTTCAGTAACTTATTTTCAGTTTTTGGAGTTAAAAATATGGGTTTGATAATTATACTTGTTTTATTTAATTACACAGGTTTAACATTCTTTATTAAATATTAAAAAATAAACAACAATAAGTTTTATCTTCCAAAGGTTTTAAGACTTTTTAAAACTTTTTTGAAGGTACTTCCTTATCACATTGCTCTATAAGTATTAATTCTTAAAATTAATAAATTTCAATAATTTTTAAAGGACTTATTTATAACTATTATAGTAAAAAATTGCATTTATTATCCTCACAAAGAATATTGTCCATTTCTAGAGATGATTCATAAAGATACTAAAACATAAAACATGTCAAAATATATGAATTATTCTTTATAAAGACGGTATTGGAAGAAATAATGGAAACAATAAGAATTACAACAAAAATATTATTTCCTGTTGTTTCCGAAATGATATTATGTAATACGAAAGAAATTCATCCTTGTTCTCAGTGTCATTGTCAACAAGGTGTTAATGCAGAAAATGGTGTTGTCAATAAAATTGATTGTCAAAATTATATTCCAGGTAGTGAAATTTTGCGCACATAAAATTTAATGCCATTCTGAAAGTATTACATAAAAATCCACGAAACATCTTACATCTCTAAAAAAGTCTTAACAGGGTAACTATTATGATGCTGTGCGTATCAGCCAGATGAAAATATGAAAACGAAAAGAACAGATGGAAAAATATCAAATTTCAGTCTTTAGTTCTAAACATTTTAATACCGATAATGTTATATACTTGATTCGTCTGGCTTAATTGCATCATCCGTTGCATTTTGTGTACCACTCGATTTAAAGAAAGAATACCACGCTAAGAACCTTATCATATTAATAAAAGTGGAGGTTTAAATTCTGCTCTTGAATTAATTTTCATAGAAAGCATTTTTTTTAAATCATAAATTCAACATTCCCATTAGCACGTGAGTGAAAAATTCCATAAAATAATAAAATAGGTTTGAATTAAATTACAACAATAAAAGTCAATGTTGCAAATAGTTTTTAAAATCGGTCTTGACAAAGTTATTAAAATCAAAGGACAAATTGCACGGAAACAAAGTTTGTTTCAACAGACAGTTTTTTAAATTTTTATTTGGGGGTTAAATAGTTTTTTTGAGATAATGTGCCCGAAGATTTTGAGGGAAAACTTGAATATGTCCATTACTTTTAAATTAATCAAAATATAATTAAAATTTTGAGAGACCATTTCTTAATGACCGCCCATTATCTAAGAAGTAAATGCGTGCCGAATTCTGTAGCTCTATGTCCAACGGTCTGTACTCTAGAGCTTTGCTTTCTGTGTGTAATGCATTTTACAGAAAGTATGCCAGTCAATAAACATTACCACGTTAAAATTTTGAATACGTTTATCTGAACTTTTGAAATTGACTTTATGACTTTGGTAACATGACAGACATGTTACCAAAGTAAAAGTATTTTCCAATACGATTTTAAAATATAAAAGCAACGTACTTTTTCCTTCGAATTAAGAATATTGTCGAACCAACCAAGGTGAGGATCACTATGAAGATCACTAATCCAACAACGATAGCTGTAAAATAATTAAAATTCAGCAACTTTTTCTTTTATGTGAAAAAAATACGGGCTTATGAAACGAACTTCCAAAAATGAAAAATCCTTAGGCATCGAAATTCTTTTCAAGGTCTTTGATTTTTCTTTAAAAAATCATATTCTTTATAACTTATAAAATTTCTATATATAAAACAAACATTTTCTCAGAAAAAAATATGTATACCTATTGTAGTCAAAAGGCTCTCGTTAATATTTTTTGTTAGAAGAAATATAAATCAAATAAGAAATTAACTGTTTCACCGATTCTTACAGTAATACAAATTCGTGGAAATCCTGTGGTTGTCTACAAAGAAACAAAAACATCTGCCGTTGAATCGTATATTTTCGTAGCAAATCCCTTTACAAATCCCATTCCTAACTTTGAGTGAGATTTTAATTTCATATGCAGCTTAACTTTATATTTATTTCTGGCACCAAGCGGAAATATATAAGTCTGACAGATAAGTTCAGACTAATAAAGGACGTTGAAGGTTCTATAAAAATTATGACCAAAAGATAATTTTTTTTTAAAGTTGCACACATTTTTAGCATATTGTTATCAGATTTGCAAATTTGCGTAAGGTTGCTTAGGTCGTACCACAGAGCCTAAGTCGTACCTAGAAAATATAGAATCCATCATTCAAAACGGAGTTTCCATTGTTTTTTATAGTTTTCATGCATATTTCGTAAGATTTAGAGCACTAATATCTCTAATACTAATAAAGATGAATATTTGTGTGTATGTCTTTTGGCTGTCTACAGAACAGACCGTTGTACATAGAGCTACCAAATTTGGTACAGATATACTTTCGAAGGTGGGAATGTGCACTTCAGGGCCATTTTCTTCAAGTTTTATTCAAATTTTTAATTATTTAAAAATTAAGGAAATTTTGTTCGTTTTCGACCATCTTTTCGTGAATAACTTCCGAAGTAATTATGCTCGAAAATTATTTTTATACCATTTTGAAGTGCAAATTTTCACCTTTGTAATGTTGAAAGTTTCAACTCTCTATATTATTTCGGAGAATTTAAAAATCTTTTTGAAAGTATCATCCATTGCTCTCAAATCGGTGATGGTCACTGAATGGACAACACCCCTCGCGGATAAGATCATGGAAAAGTGTTCGCTCTAGGCGGGGATATAGGTTGCACTTTTTTCCCCTTCTTCGAGATGACGTTGAAGCAATTCGCCCCTACCTGAGGTAGGAGTTCCTGCTGTACCGTGGTTGGCTTTAGAAAAATGATTCACAGTTCACTAGCTCGAAATTTTTTTCCCTCTAAATTTTAAACTGCTTTTATTGATTATGTTAAGATAAATGCTGATTTTTTACAATTTTCAAACATTTTAAACTCAATTTATGAGTAAACCACTTCTGATCCATTTTGAATTGTGAAAAGTGATATTAAAATCCTTCCTTTCCTCTGATATTAAAATTAATGCTATGCTACTTTTTTGCGGAATTTTATCAAACTTTTATTCCTTTTTCAAATCATAAATGTTTTACCAATCCTTCAACAAACTGAACTAAAATACCACAATCAGAGCGAAGCAGATAATGATACATCAAATTATAAAAGAATTGAAATAGCTTTCAGCAGTTATAATTGTTTTTATATATAAATTTACAACGTTTTCTGATTGCATATGATTAATAATGTTTTAAACAGTGTCTAATATTTGCGCGAATAATATAGATTATTACTTTTTTCAAAAAATCCTTTTAATTCTTATACCATTTTTGTCAAAATTAAAGGGCATTTCAAATTGTATTAAAAATTTCAAATTAATATTTGAGCATAAGCAGATAAAAACTGCATTTATTTACTGTGTTCTCTGAACTTTAAATTTCGTTTTAAAACTGGAAAATTAGAACTTTCAATTTATGCATCTAAAAATGATCTTTTTTTCCTATTTCATATTGGATGCATCTGTATTTTATTTTTCATTTTGGAACTAATTGGTTTACATAAAAAATAAACGAAAAATAAATTTTTCATGGCATTTTACTTAATTAATAATAGTCATTTGTTTAGTTTTCACATGCATTTTGTTTTAAAATGACACTTTATTACATTAATAAATTTCAAGCGGAAATTGCTTCATCGGATAAATAGCTTTGTTTACAATTTATTAACATTAAATACAACAATAACAACTATTTCAGACATCCTATATATGTTGCATTTTTTGACATAACTGAATCATTTTAAGTAAAAAGTTCTAATATAGGCGAACCAGCTGGTCGCCGAAGGCGGGTAGTTATAAATAAAAGGTTGCAATTTCTCAGGGTATAATCCTGTGCTATTTAAACAATCGCCTTTGTGCAAACATGATGCTCTGGTTCAATTCATTCTTTTTTTAAGCTTATTTAATATCTTACACGAACCTTGCTTAAGTTGTACCAGAAACGATGGTTAAGTTGTACTAGGAAAGATTTAAGGATCTCTTGCACTTCTAAGGATAATATAATTTTTAAAAAAAGAATATGTTGGCTTTTATATGAAAGTAAAACTAGGGCTGCTTGACCCAAGATGATTTTTTCAGATTGTGAGATAGTTGGTAATTTTTGTGGAACATCTCTGACGTTCGGTCATATGGCCTATTGTTATTGCTTTCCATTCCAATTTGAAAAGCCTTTCTAATGGTGTGTGGATATATATGTTTTTTTCACCCCGAAGTAAATTTTCCCTTTTTCATTTTCTGTAGATTTAAAATTTCCTCTTTGAGGTATGATGAATTAAATACTAAAGCTATAATTTGATATATGATGTGGTACTATAAATTTATGAGGATAATCTTTACGTTCTCCACAACCAACTTCAATGGCAAGAGCTGGAGGCTTCAATGAACAACGCGTTTGTGATTTATTTAATAAATATGAAGATATTTCAGAAGACCACGGATTATCCTCTAATTAGATGTATAATGTAAATTAAATTGGTATGTTAACAACAAAAAAAAATATTACGAATAAAGGGATCCACCAAATGAGTGCTATTATTAGCGGAGAAGAAAGGCTAACTACAACATGTGTATGTTGCATGAATGCAGCGGATGAATCTATACCTCCATTTCTAATATTCAAATGTGTTCCTATTGTAAAGAAATTGTCTTGTGGGTTACGCGAATGCAATCCAATAAGCAGGATTTAAAAAAATAAAGCTCTTTATTTTACAAATATTCCAAGCAAAGAAACGTAACACAAGTATTAACACAGCACTAGTAAAAATTCACAACAGAGACTACCAATAAATCTCAACACAGCGCTCAAAGGTTTCTTGTTAACTCACCAACTTGCTTGCTGATCAAATTCCAACTGACTCTTCTTGGCTTGAGAACTTGCCTTTATACTTTTCAACAAGAAGTGACTTCATTACGTAGGAAGTGACGTAATTTCTAGAAAGTTCATGAAACCAGTAGAAATAGCTTGAAAGCTCGAGGTCCTTCTAGAAAATTCTGTTTGTCGCCAAAGTCGCCAACTTTTCCGCCAAGTCGCCAAATTTGTCGCCTAGATTAGCATCTCAGGGAAACGACTTTATAGCTTTGTAACACTATTCATGATGGTTAGGAACGAGGATCACCACCGGGGACTATATTTGCTTGTTTAGAAAATAGATAGATAATTACAAACCTTTTTCGTCAATGGTTGAGACATTTTATCACGTACAGTAATAAGAAATAAGTATTAATTTTTATTGATGGCCATACTACCCACACAAAACAATATTGGTGGAATGCAGTTAGCCCAAGAAGTGTGCATAATAATGCTGTCTTTCCCTACCCACACAACGCATTGTCTTTGGACAGTTATTTCTTTAACTCCCTTCAGATCTATTACAATGAAGTGCCACCAACTTGGTTACAAAAAAGTCCTAGTAGCACAATTAAAAGGCCAACGTTTCTGAATTACTGGGTATTGAGTATCCAAAATCTGCTTGTATAGATATTGTTCTGAATAGTTTGAAATTTTCTGGCAAATGGCCTTGCGACAGATATACATTTAAAGATTATTCTGCTGTCACTTCGGAGTTTGAAAGCTCCGTAGAACCAACAAAAATTGTGACAAAGATGGCAAAAACTGAAACATCTCCAATTGGCATTCTTTTGGAAGAAAATCTTGTCGCAGCAGCCACAAGATTACTGAACTAAACTACCACTAGTTGCTGAATTTCCGAAGAACACTTAAACAATAAAGAAGGACACTTCTTGGTCAACAACTCCATCACTAAATCCACAAAACATAAGGATGGAGTTAAATTTATCACCTAATCCCACATTTCACAAACACCAAACAACAAATTTGCAAAGTAACAACTTTCTCCATAGAAATAACATCAATCTGCCTAAAAAGGTACTCGGAACATCAGCAAATAAAAAAAGAGATGCTCAGTTATAAAAACGATGCAAAAAAGCACAAAATTCAAGAAAGCACTCATTTTTGTAATATTTGTGAAGAAGAATACGAAAACAACAGGATTCAGTGTATGAAAGAAATGCAAAACATGGGCACATAATGTATGCTCTGGAGTAAGCAAACGAACCAAAAGATACGTTTGATATTAAGGCAAATGCTGAATATTATTATTAATAAAGTAGTTTATTCAAAGATTAGTAATTTAAGTAATTTTTATTTCATTTTGCTTTCTAGGTAGGATTAGGACATAAGTGATGTGACTTAAGACACCGGTTTCCTCACTGTACTAATGTTATTACTTTAAGATTCGTTGATTTCATTCAAGAGAATCCATGTATTTTGAAGCTTAAAAAACAATCAACAGAAAAAATAGAATAAATTTAAAAAGGAATCTTAACTAAAAAATTATAATAGAACAACATAAAAATACTAAAATTAGTTTTATTTATAAACAATACAATTTATAGAGTAAAATTTAGAAAAATGAATACAATACAATCTTTTGTATGATCTTGATTTCCATGTATTTTGAACTTTCTTGTAATAAATAGATGCAATATTCATTTAACCCTTCTTGATCGGATTTTTGTTTTTAATTTTCGACACAAAAAACATTTTTTTATTGCTGAAAATTAATATATGTTTTATTCTGAATTCGAAAATGCAAAATATTTTTGTCAGAAAGCAGATTTTGCTTGCCCTACTGGTGGTCATACATGTGATATCCTGTTCACTGATCTCCAGGTTTTCCTGTAACGCATCGAAGTTTTAAATTAAAACAAAATTCTCTCATAATATGTTTTTCAAATCTATTGCTTTGAGGTATTTAAGATAAGTATCTATAAGTATGAAGAGGATTGTTAATGATATGTAAAAAATGTTTTTTAAATGGTTTTACAGCCTTACCGTGAAAACAGCTTTACAATCTTTCTTGATCATTAGAGAGTAAAAACAACTTTGAAATCATTTATTGCCGATTATTGTTTATTGCCATCTCTTAGCAATATTCAGTAATAAAAAAAACTAGCTTATATACCCGGCGTTGCTCGGGGTAGAAATATTTTCATGTCTAAGTACGTATAACACTTTAAACTTAATTAAACAGTTTTTCACTGTAACGTCTTTCGTTGATTTCTTTATCCACTACTGCGTCTCTGATCCCTCGGCCAGCAGCTAAACTAATCTCTTCTTTTTGTCTCCGTACAATGAACCACTTCACACGAGTCTGCCAACCCCTGGAATTTCACCTTCCTATCCCCATCGTTGCTACCGAGACAACATAAATATTTCATATCGTGCTTTTATCATATCATGATTCATATGCCCCCTCCCATTCTCTTCCTTTTGTTGTTTGTGTGTCTGACCGGAAGCACCAATTCTTCTTTTTCTCCCTAGTAGTCCAATCAACGAAGGCCAAAAATCGACGAATAGAAAAAAAATTGGTGTAGTTTTGAAATTTGGCACAGTTGTTAGGTAGTGTCTTAAAAGACAAACTAAAAGTCCCAGCCGGGGTGGGGTTGCGCGGGGGTTTAAAGGGGGCGTTTTAAGTTTTTCTTAAATACCTCGAAATATATGTTCTATAAAAAATACACTCAATTACACAATTAAACTGCATAAATTTCCTACACAAAAAGTCCTACATTTTTTCTATAGCATCAATAGTTCAGAAGATACAGGGGGATATAAAAGTTAACATTTCTAAAATTCCTTATTGTAATTGTAAAATCGATTAAAAGTGCTGAATCAAAAACACTCATAATAATCTCATGCCTATATAATAATTATACAGGAGTGGTATCGTATGTGTAGGAGCGCGAGGGGGGGGGGAACAAATCCATTTGATGAACAATTATGCTCCCTTCCTTCCCTCACATCCGTTCCTCTTCACAAGTTTCCTTCTACTCGTAGTCCAGTCAACGAATTGTTGACTGGACTATTGTAAAAAATGGTGTAGTTTTGAAATTCGGCACAGGTGTTGGGGAGAGTGCCCTAAATGACATACTAAAAGTCCCCGCTGGTGGAGAGTGCTCAGAGGGGTGATAGGGAGGATTTCTTAGTTTTTCTTAAATACCTCGAATACAGAGTGTCCTAGCGAAAAATATTAAGTATAAAGTTAAACTAAACTAAATTTCATACAAAAATAGTCCCACACATTGTTCTTCGGATGAATAGTTTAGAATATTATAGCAGTTTGAAAAAGTACATGATTACAATGAGTGGTTGAAAATGTTGAATTTTTATTTTTATGAAAGAAAGTTTATATTTCAAAATCTAGGCTATCTATTACAATACACCTATAACATGTTATATCTTTCTATAACATAATATTCATCATCCCCTAATGACCTCAGAACACCTTTAATCGTTCTTTCAGGACTTTCTTCCAAGATCCACCGTGTTTCTTCTTCATATAGAGTTCAATCAGCTAACTCTTCTTCAAAATCGAACTTTTTAAAACAATGTGCGCCCCATCTCTCTGTTCTTGTGTACATTTTTATGTTATTTTAATTATTGTATTAATTTGTTTTTCATCTTTTTCCTTTCATTTTTTGTTTTTTGAATGTATTTTTCACTGTTCGTATAGTTTTTCCATTGCATTTAGTTTTTATTATTTTCCAGCTATTTCATGTATAACTGCGTAATTTTGTGTTTTTTCAAGGTTTTATTTTACTCTGTGTTACCAAAATATTTTTATAATGTATAGCACGATAGCAATCCTTTCTAATTCTCCTGTAAATATTTGTAAACTTGTTGCGTTTTAAATTAGGCAGCGGTATTGAGAACTGTCAAGTTTTAAGAGAGGTCACCCCCTCGGGTGTTGTGATTTTTCTTCCACTTCATGACCGCGTCACTGCTTAAATAACCATATGGTTATAGTTGCAGGGGCATGGAGTGGTGTTATGTTATAACATAATATTATTGTATATACATACATAAAAATATGCATAACCCATTTTTACACTTGCTCGTAGTTAAATTTCGCCATGTTTTTCTAGTATATGATCGAGTTCTAACGCCTTCTTTTCTTCTAGTGGTGTACCTTTGGTACAGGTACCATTAAAGTTGCCAAAAGAGAAACACATTGCTAAACGTGTGTTGCTTAGTCGCTCCTTTGGTTGAGGGAATTGAGGAAAGATCAGCTTTGATCCTGGTTGATAACTTGAGAAATGCTGCATATCTATGGTTATTCAAATTATGTTCATCTACGGCTTTGCACTAGGAACATCTTCTCACCGGCTTGTGAGGGAGCATCTGGTGTTGATAAGGGTTTATAAAAGATGTCACCAATGTTTTTATCTGGCTTAGTTGATTTTTGAAGAATGTAACTATAGTGCTTTGCTTTTTCAATAAATAACTGGTGTAATATCGCAGACACGGAATACATGGAGAAGGAGGATGGTTTGGGTAAAAGAAAGTTCATTCTGCATCTTTCTTGTAAAAATAATTTAGCTTCGACTTTTCCTTTGTCAGATTCATAAAATAAATGTTATTTTCTGGTGGTGCCAAAGCAATCAGTAACACGACTAGGTCTACATCTTTCCCTTTGATGAGAAGATGTTTTCTCTAACCCAGATCTCACATTATAAGTATCAGCATCCCCTGTAGCGACTCTCGCTTCAGTTCCTTTAGCAGTCATTTTGTGTGTTAGGAATTGAACATGCCTGGTCTTATTTCTTCAATGGCAAGAAAATGTTTCTGCCGAACTGTGACAGACTGGCTGCGAGCTTCTAAGTTAAACTCAGTATAGATATGTAGATTTAGATTTTACTGTCTAAATACACTCATCGGGAGCGTTAACAGAACCAAAAGACTGAGTAGAAAGGATCTATCTAGTGGAGGGGAACGGACGTGAGGAGAGGAAGGGAGCACGACTGTTCATCAAATAGTTTTGTCGTCTCACCCTTCCTGATACCTCCACTACTCTTGACACATACAATACTACCCTCGTATAATTATTGTATAATCATAAGGTGTTTCTGAGGGTTGTTGCTTCAGCGCTTTTAATTGATTTTATCATTAAAATAAGAAATTTCTGAAATATTTAATTTTAAACCCCATGTATCTTCTAAAATTCCATTTTAAAAAATTAGCACAAGTTTTTTAGGATATTTAATGTAATTTAACTCTAAAATTAACTTTTTCTGCTAGGATCCATAGTTTTCGAGATATTTAAGAAAAACCGTGAAATCCCCATTTCAATCCCCCTGTACCCATGCGCACCCTCCACCAGCGGGGACTTTTAGTATGTCGTTTAGGGAACTCTCCCCAGCAACTGTGCCGAATTTAAAAACTACACCATTTTTTTAAATTAGCAATTCGTTGTCTGGACTACGAGTAGAAGGAAACTTGCGTAGGGGAACGGATGTGAGGGGAGGAAGGGAGCATAATTGTTCATCAAATGGGTTTGTCACACACACAGCTCCGATACTTACGAAACTACCCTCGTATAAATATTATATAGGCATGAAGTTTTTATGAAGGTTGTTGATTCAGCACTTTTAATCGATTTTACCATTACAATAAGAAATTTTACAAATGTTAACTTTTAAACCCCACTGTATCTTCTAAACTATTGATGCTACAGAAAAAATGTAGGACGTTTTCTGTAGGAAATTTTATGTAGTTTAATTTTGTATCTGAGTGTTTTTTGATAGAACCTATAGTTTTCGAGATATTTAAGAAAAACCGAAAACGCCCCTTTAAACACCCTGTACCCCCGCGCACCTCCCAACCGGCGGAGACTTATATTATGTCGATTAGGACGCTACCCCCAATGATTGTGCCAAATTTCAAAACTACACCATTTTTTTTTTCTATTTTTCCTTCGTTGACTGGACTATAGGCACTCTCTCTTTTATAGGAACGGGACTCGGTTAACCTTGAATGACTATACATACTGACAGTGGTTTAGCGAGGGTAATGGGCACTCGGTTCGTACTATGATTTTTTCCCCTTCCCCCCTCCTCCCACTTTCACCATAAAAGGCGTAACTTGCGCAAAACAGCAACCTAGAGACAGCATCTAGTAGACATGGTACTTTTCGGCTCCTTATTGTATTTGACTTTAAAAAGTGACACAAATATATTAACGTTTTGTCAACATGGTAAGTGGCTCCCAGGGAATATGACTTATTTTACCCCAGTCACCATTTGGTTAGCAAGCGCAAATGGCCTTCAGGGCCTGGTATTATTTTTACGCCCCCTTATCATATTTTTCTTTAAAAATTGGCAGAAATACATTAATGTTTTGTCTGCATGCCGTCATTTATACTTCACTTACTACCAGGTCTCTATTCCGTTGCACACTGATTAGGATCATTCATAAATTTGTGAAATTTAAACGAAACATCGCGTAGTTACTAAACTAACGTCATTGGATTTTTGAGGGGATATTAAAAGCTACGAAGTAAAAACGTATAAGTGTATGCTACCAAATAACAGATGAGGTAAGAAGTCTACCTTGAACAAAGAAAGGAATATTTTCTTAACTTTAACAGTGGTAAAAACACGTGAATAAAGGATTTGATGAAGCAATAAATTTTATTTTATAACAATAAAAACATTGTTACAAATTGAATTTTATTGAATTTTGAAACGCTAATTACAGTTACAGAAAAAATGTGCAACAGTTAAATTGGTATCATTAAAAAGATAATTTTTTATTCTTTAAGGTTGCGTAAAAATAATTTTCGTACCATAAGTATTTAAAAAGTTATTAGCTAAACACTTCTAAAAATAGATTAAATTTAGTTACTTAATTAAATAAATAAAAATCTAATTCGAATTTTAAAATAATTTTTACGGCTTTAGCTCGCCTGTTTTGCTAATCCATCACTGTGCCAAATTTGGGTGCCTTAAGTCCAACAGTGTGGGGGTGCATACAGAAACAAAAATGAACAAACACACATACTTTCCTCTTTTTTCAATTCCTACTATTAGTTCACACTCTCCCTATATATATACATATATATTTATTTATATATCTTATTCAAATTTTGCAATCGCGATTTTAAACTAACTTCCCGATAAGCTGGAGACTTGAAACTTTAAACATAGCTCAGAACTAGATGACAATGCAATATTAATTCGCTTTCTTGTGTGTCTGTTTGTCTGTCATTTCATATTTTGCATGACGCATGTGCAATACGTTTTTCATTATATCTCGAAAACTATTAACATCACAGACTTGGTTCTTGGGTATGGATGGCCCATGGGATCATCGAAGCACCCCCATATTTTAGCCATATCTTTGCGCATGCGCAGTAAATTTTTCATTATATCTCGAAAACTATTAACATTACAGACTTGGGTCTTGGGTATATGGATGGCCCATGGGATCATCGAAGCACCTCCATATTTCAGCCATATCTTTGCTCATGCGCAGTACATTTTTCATTATATCTCGAAAACTATTAACATTACAGACTTGGTTCTTGGATATATGGTTGGCCCATGGGCTCATCGAAGCACCCCCATATTTTAGCCATATATTTGCGCATGCTCCATATGTGTTTCATTATATCTCGAAAACTATTAAACTATTAATTATTAAAGTAGGAATTGACTTCAAAAACATTTTTATATCACTTGTATATATACAGATAATCGCGGAATAAAACGAGATGTGTAATTAGCGACGAATTCATTTTCAACAATACAATTTTTGTCTTCGTCGCATGACATGCGACGCCGACCTTTCGGGTACAAAAAGCCGAACGTATGGCATGCAACGCAGACCAAGAAGGGGTAAATTGTGAATAAAGCAAAATTTTGGCCTTCTTATATTAAAATCAACAATTTGTAGACTTCCTTCGTGCGTACGACTTAGGAAACCTTACCCTACATTCATATTTGTACATTTTTTAAAAATAAATTTATCTCGTAGTTTAATTTTTTTTAAGTCTTCTTTACTTCTAAAAATAAACTAACAATAATTGTTTTAGTAAGAGAACAATGAAAAAAATGTCGGAAGGCTGTCTTTCTCAAACAGCTGCTGATGTTAAAACCGTATGACTACTTTACTTGCGTGATTCTTTTGTTCCTCGCAATTACTCTTTGTTACTCGCGGTACTCTTTTGTTTCTTGAGATTGGGATAGTAGTCGCTGAACTACAATTCCGTTTCTCAACTTTTTTTGTAACTTCTGTTGTTACCTTTTATCTCTAAAATAAGACATTAGTTATGTTTTAAACATATGCAGTTACCGAGATATAGAGGATCTCTCATACCAAGTTGCGTGGCGTTTTGGCGTGTGAATAAAATTCCTTCCTGAGACCCCAATGGGAGGAACGTTGTCCTAAGTTAAAATTTGCAATATGTATTTATGTGTATCAAAATTTCTATGTATTATTTTTTTCTTCAGGAATCTTAAAATTCGATATATAGATGTTCGGCTGCATATTTGATGTAGACATTTGGAAATTTAAAAGCAATTAACAGATATTTGGAATTAGAGTACCAGTTATAAATTTTTATTTAAATCAATGAAAATACTATAATAAATAAAAACATTACCTAAAATTTTATAATCCTTTTGAGGCATGTCTTCTGAAAAGAAAGAAGAAAAGAATGATAATAAAATGTGAGTCCTTTAAGAAAAAAATGCAAATAAGAAAAAAAAATCAAATAAATATCGGAAATATGAGGTTAGTCTAATAGTCCAGTGACGGGGAGTTTAAATCGGATAAAATTTAGGGTTAAGGTTTTATTGCTTTAATCACTTCATTTCTGCTGAAAAAGTGGTGCTAGGGATTTTTTCTCCCAGTGGGAGGAGTTAGCTTTGTTCTCTCTTATTTTAAACCTATTAAGCTACTGTTATTTCTTTTAATGATTTTATTGCTTCTTGGATCTTTTCTTCATTAATGGTGTGAGAAACATTGTAGATTATAAGACTTCGCTACCTCTTCGATGTGGATTTATGAGAATTGTTTGCTTTAAGATTCTCATTATTTTTCCTGTTCCTGCACCAAATTACTACCGTCATCCAACCTTTCACAAACTACTGACAGACATTATTCTTAATTTTTCATATATCTTTGATACGTATACAGTCGTGCATTTAGTATATCAAGATTATTTTGCCGAATTTCAGGGGTAATCCGAATTCCCCGGGAATCCGAACTACTTGGGGATGACTTTTGTTCGGATTCCGGGAAATCTGGCAAAATAATCTTGTTATACTAAATGCAGTAGAGTATTGATTCCTGGGTGCTCTGTGGAGGTGTATGGAAAGAGAACGCTGCGATTCGCAAGGTACAGTGACAAACAAGTTAAGGGTGTGTTTCTACTAATTAAGATGCTGTATTCATTATTAAAGACCAATTTGAATACTTTTTTTAAGTTAGTAATAGACATTAGCTTTGTTTCGGATTCGTAACTGTTATTTTTCCTTCATTTTTCAGTACAAGTTTTCGGAAAATTAAAAAAAATATATATGTTCGATTACCTGAGATTTCGGATTCCTGGGGTTCAGATTCCAAGGGTTCTACTGTATATGATTGATTTGTTTCGGTTATTTCTTTCTACCGGAGTCGATAGAGGAGAAGAGTAGGTTATCTTTCTATTGAATTTCTTGTTATTTGTGCGTAGATTGTGGGCTTTGGCGTCCTAGGTTGATTTTGTGACACCATTGGATCCCGGATGGATTTCTCCTCCCTATTCTTTGCCGTTTGGTTGCTTTCATCCACTCCTGGAGTTTTCTCCAGAGAGATGACCTCCGTCAATTTCGGCCATTTGAGTTCCAAGATATCCAAAATATCACTTCCTATTTTTCTGTTCGCCACCGTTAAGTAATTATGTGTTGAACTGATGATGCGACCAAATTCCTTTAAAATTCTTTCAGTGGATGTATTATCTTCACTCGATTCGGAAGGAGAATCTCTTAAAGGGGTACTGCGGAGACTATAATTTGAAGCAAGTGTGGTTCCAATGATAACTTATTTCATTTCTGAATTACGGTTGATTTTATTTTTTCGAGGCGCGGTTTGCTTTAAATATATACTGGAAATGATTTCTATGAGAATTAAAGGCTGCTAGAGATGTTGTTCCCCATTATATAACGAGGAGTGTGGGCACCACTCTGAGTACATCTAATACTAGATTTATATAACAAAGCAATCAAGCGAAGACGCAAGCTGAAAAAGATGAGAAAAAATAGGAAAAAAAGATTATGTATCAATATTATGTAATAGGCATTGCAAATAAAATTACTTTTGTTGAGATGCCGAAAAATGCGGTGTTTAATGTTGAATAATAAGGAAGTTAAATGAATGCGGGAAAACCCAGTAGCACACAAATATCATATAATATTTGCACAATGTTATATAATATTATAAACACCGAGGAACACCGAATACCGTAACAAAGTATTGTATTGTATTTATCAGTATTTCCGAGATACTAAATTTGCACAAATAATATAAAAATAATGCTTTCTATTAAAATTTTCAGTTTAACTCAGGATATCACTCGAATGGAGATTTTATCTCAATCCACTGGAACAATTATTCTTTAAGATGCTGAATATTATATCATACTATACAATACAATGCATACAAAATTTTAATTTCTACATTTATCAGCGTTGTTCAATATTTTAAGGTGAAGTTATTCTTACCCCGACAGATGGCAGCTTGATCATACTGTAATACTACATCCATCAACATTGAATTTTATATCCGAAAAAATATTTTACAAAATGTTCATTTGAATAATAATGTTACACAATCATTTTGTTTTAATGTATATAAAAGGTGGGCCGAACTCAGCTAAGCAAGTTAACCATAAAACAGCTCTCACATATGGATTTTCTATTGTTATGTGAAAAAAAATGTGAGTGTTAATCTCATAAAAATATGCACGTGACTTATTGTTGCGAATCTTCTATTTGATTTTCAATCAATACTGTAATTATAAATGTTAAAGGCGTCTCGTCATACATTTAAAGAGGAATAAATTAATTTCAAAATTATTTTAAAACCCTTCAAACATATTATTATAATTACTTTAAAACCTTATTGTCTTAATTTATTAAATTAGGAAACATGGATATAAGAGCTAAAATTGCTTCCTCTTTGATTTCAAATTTCATTTTGAACTCGAAATTATAAAGATAAAAGACAATTTAATTAAAAAGACTATTCAGAAGTAATTGTGATTGTGCATGAAATTTCGTAGAGATCCGAACTCTGTAACTACATTTTATTATCATCATTTACGTTTCTGCTGAAAGTCTCGCTGGTCCAGTGGTAAGGTGCCTATTTGGTAAGCAAAAGGTTCCGGGTTCAAATCTCGCTGTAAGTAGAGGTGTTCAAAAATTAACAAAGTGTTACCCAGAAGTTCAGCACTTAGGAATTAAGTGATTATACTTTTCCATGCTTCTGAATTGTATTTTTAAAATATTCAGTATATTGTTATATTATATAATATTATATATATATATATATATATATATATATTCAACATTATAAAATATTATTCAGTATAGTACAATATTATTTAATATGGTATAATATTATACAGTATTATATCATATTACCCAATTTTATGAAAAAAACATTGTATAATGTTGTCTTACGTTTTACACTGTTTCAATTTTTGGAAAAATATTGTAGAATATTACTTTTGCGAATTTTATGATATTAGACAATATTATGTGCTACCTGGGTACTCGAGGGAAAAGTGTATGGTGAGGGAGCATCTATCCTGAATAATGAGTCAATAATGCTAATTGCCGTTTCGAAAAATTAATGTTAAATGAGGCAAAAAATGACAAAACATACAGAAGTAGAACACCCACACGCAACTTTTACACGTTGCGTTGTATATTATTCCTGAAATGTGCATCGAAAGACTGGATCAAACAGCAGTCAGAGGTATAGAAAAGTCAATATTTCTCTCTTTGCATATATCAATAAGTTTTGCAGATAGAAGCGTGTAACTGTATTTAAATAGATGAATGTATCAGAAGCATTTTACTTATTGATATTTTTGCTCTATGAGAGGCGTATAAAAATTTAAACATTTTATAAACAATCTCCTTAAAAGCCAAAGTGTTTTCCTACAAATTCACATCTTATTTGTAGAAAGTCTGTATTTGGAAGTATATGTCTAGGATCAATATTTAAGGAAATAAGCGCTTGTTCCACTTTTCTGGGACACTCTGTATATACGATTTTATTACTATATATTTGATTGTTTTCAATCATTTTTACTAGTAAATTTCATTAAAATAATGAATGTTTTGGAATAAACTTGAAATTAATTGATATGAATTTTAAAGAATTGGAAATTTTTGACACTTGGAAAATCTGTAAAAACTCCTTCTGTCATACAGAAAAATTGATATATTTTAAAGCAATGCGACAAATATTATACAATTTATATAACTTCATATAAAACCCCAGACAAAATGTTAATTTTTGTGAGCCTGTGTTATCAAACGCTTGAATGTTCATTTGCAGTAAGTGGTCAGAGCAGTAAATGAGAGTATAATTCCAATTCACTTTGCTTAATTCGGAGTCAAACTGAATGCTGTGAATTGCAGTTTGCATATCCGATTTGTTTTCGTTAGTTACATACTTCCGGAACTTGTGTATAAAGATCGCCAGTAAATAAATTTTTAGAGCCTTAATTCACTTTAGGATCTAACTAGATATGCAATGAGACAATCTAAATATATAAAAAATCTCTGGATGATGAAAACATTTTGAATAAGTTAGATTTGAATTACACTGTTCATTTGAAGTTATATTGTCCAATAACTATTTTCAAATTGATGTCCCTGGTTGTTTCAATTAAAGTTCGCAATTGAAGATAGTTTTAGCGCCGGTTCTAACACCCTAAATGAGACAAATTTTAACTAGCATGTAATGCTCTCGTTTAAAACCGAAAAGGAAAATAAAGTATTTACTAATAGGCGAAACCACTGTTAAGGATTCAAAATATAATTAAATAAATTTAATAATTAATAACCATTTTAAAACTATGACAAACGGCAATATAAGGATAGGAAATCTAAAATTATAGAAAATTAAAAACGTTTGAAAAATAGATTACAAATTTTTTTTTAAAAAAGAGTTGAATCAAATCATGCTAATAAGACTTATAATCAAAAGCATCTCACCTTTACAGGTTGCAGATGTTCTTGTCCAAGTTCTATTTTCGAGGCAAGTCACTGTGATTGGCTCCCCCTCACTGTGGTAACCTGGTTCGCATTTCAACGTCCTTGTCGTTCCAAAAAAATCAATGGTTTTCCCATCACTTTTCCACTCCCCCTCTGAAGAACTTAAGTTTCCAACAGCAAGACCGCATGAAGTCTCTAAAATGATACATTTAGTGCTAGTATGGCCATTTGATGTCATTAAGGAAAGACGCAAGGATGCAACAATTTCCTCGACAAAAGGGGTGGTTTGAATCGAGCACGCCGCTCGACTGAAATCAACTTTACTTCTTAGGCACAAAATTAGGCCCTGTGTACATCTGCGATTTTGTAAGTGATTCGTCGCGTGAATTTCAATGAAAGCTATTGGATGGTACATAGACACATCCGATTACCCTCAGACCAATGAAGAAATGCTAGGTGTAAGCAGCCGATTTATTTCACAGAAAATATTACTGTGATAATAATGGAGAAGTGATAGGTAGTATAAAGCACAGTGATAGCATTTGCGTAGTACAGTAAATACTTCCAATCGAGCTACATTGCCGAACCATTGATTAGCGAAACTTTTTGGTCAGTGGTCTTCCAAGTGTTCTTGGGGATATTGGATGTTTGTGTGCACAACCCAACTGCTATCAAAATACATCACTTCGATAACCGATTTCCGATATTTTTCAGCTAATGACATCTCCGATTGTAACTGGATGTGTGGACTGTTCCCATGTCGACAGAGCAGGGCATAAATACAAAAACTTTTCGTAGAGAATTCCCAAAAGCTGTCCTGTGCTAGCTGCCTGCTGATTCATTTGCCAGCTATGTAAGCACGTGTTCGCTGCAGACGAATGAAGAATTTTACGGCGACGCAATTGAATTTTATCCGAAATTCATTAAATTCCTTCCTAGCTAACAATTTTACAGGCAGCATTTATTTAATATCTTAGTTGAATGATGATCTTTTCTTCTCAATGGTTGTCAGAATCTTGAATGATCATTACCGCCAGTAAATTTCTTTTATGAGTCTCAATTTACTCTAGGAGTCTACTGATATGCAACGCTCTAAATAAAATTTCATAAAAAAATATGTTTGGAGAGAAAAATTTGAAACAGTGAGAGATGAATTTCACAGTTTATTTTGAAGTTTTATTATACAATATTTATTTTTAAATGATACGGTAATTACAATTAAAGTTCGCTTATTCAGACGGCCATATCGCCTGTTCTCCGAAAGAAACAAAATTTAACTGGCATATAGTACAAGTAATGAGCTCAGTTAACAGTTTACAGGCCATTGTTCCCAATTTGGAACATCGGCTTGAAAATTCATTTAAAAAATAAATATCATTCTTAATATTTTGAAAAAATTATTCACTTAATTGAAAATTAAATCGATTTTTTGATATAGAAATTATGTTTCAGATATAAAATGGGCAATTTACAGAAATTCGTAAAAATGTGATGTTTTGCATATTAATTTGTACGTAGCATAAAAATTTCTTAAAAATTAAAAAAATGATCCAAAATTTCTAAAAATCAGAACACATAATTAAAAAATGTCCATGTTACTAATAACACGCCAGATAGAATTGTATAAATAAGAAACTCATTTGCTATCATTCATTAAAGTTCCATGTTTCCAATTGCGAACATTGGACAAACGTGACTATTCTATGAAAGAATGAATTTCACTGTTGTGAGTTTCCACTGTAAATAAAATGGAAATGATAATTATCTTATAATTCAGGAAGGGAGAGTCTCATCGGTTGTTAAAAGGTTGATGCTTTAATTTTGGATAAAATAATTCATTTTTATCTTTAATCTGAGGGGGGATGGAAATTATAAAAGTGTCGGATAATCATTTATGTATAGCCAGAATGATAAATTCCGTAAAGATTGCTTCTTCTGATTAATATTTTCATTTTCCAATCTAGCTAATCAAAAAGACATTCTTATGCACAGAAGAAAAAGGTTTGCACAGGATATCGAAATTATAGGGTGGCTGGGGTTGATCAGTTGTATAAATTGAGAGAATTTACCGTGAAATCGTTACAAAAAGAAACGGTGGTATATTTTATTTCAAAACGTGCTTATTATAGTTGCTGTTTCTGGATGGCTATGGCATAAAGCAAATAAGAGAAAACGTATTGTATTGTATCCACTTATCAATTATACCAAGTTTAAAATCTGCCTTAGTCTCGAAAGCCGACATGATTGCTCTGTCTATAATTTTTGTTCTTTCCTAGCCATCTCGTGCAGAACCTCGTACTTTATTAGAAGCCTCAGGGGCAGATTTCACACACCTTTCCACAACCGGAGTATGAAAGAGAAAATCACGAAAAGGTGCAAGAAGCGAACTTTTATGCAAGTCTTCGGTGTCGTGTCAATGGTTATTCTATTACTTCACATTGTAGCCATTTTACAAGAACAACATAATCTTTAGCACTGAAATTAATTTTTGGTATTTTAAACTTACGGACAGATGAATGCTGTGATTTTCTTGCCCTTGTAGAAAGAATTCGGCGCAAATCTAGTTTCCTAATATGTGATCTTCTATCAGCAAGCATAGCAATAATTATGATTTCTGCTTGTGTGAAGAAACCATTTCGCTGTTGCATCCACAGTTTTTTTAAGTTTATTGATTAGGTACGATGAGAAACTTATAGTTCGGTGTAGGTGAACGGGAGTTTCCATGATGCTTAAAATACATTTAATATAAAACCATATGGGTGCATAAATTTTTATTATGAATTATTTTATTATGCAAACTCCTTAAACTTTTCAAGTGGCTCTATTGTGCTTGTGTAAAGTAGAAGCAATCGATTTTCAGTTGTGAGCCATCTGGTATGTGCCCAGAGTTATTAATAAAAACTCCCATAAGTATTTTTGCTCCGTACTGAAAGTTCAGCTAAAATTTTTTTCAATAATAGGAAAGATTCCTAAAATCTGTAGAAAAGTTTCGTTAATGGTAAATGCTCGTAGTTGCTTATTATTTTGTCGATTGGCCCAGAAAATCCTTGAGGGCCAATTGTTGGTCCTGTCCAAGTATTCTATCAAATTCGTAAATGGAAGTTCATTAGCCATTTACAGACCGAATTGAGACCCATGTTAGTTTTTAATTACTTTTTTGCATATTTCATCTTCTTAATTATATCAATCATTAAAATATGGATAAAAATTTTTATATATGTTTTTTGTAATGTCCCCAATTTTGAACATTGGTCACTTCTGATAAAGCTCATTACACTGGACATAGAAATAGGTAAAAGTGATCAGACTGAATAATAAGCAATGTTTTATGAAAAATATTTTTATAACTGAGCACAGATATGAATTTAGTTGAAAATTTACAAATTTAAATGTATATAAAATATTTTTTTTACAAAAAAGGGCTGAAAATGAAACATTATAACTGTATCCAATGGTACTATGGGAAGTAGTTCAAATACAATTCCTTTTCCTTTTGCACTCATTGCACTGTAATCTTGTATTTTCTCCACATTATCCATATTTAACCCTTCTGTTGCCTCAAGGTAACGACTATTCCGCTCTTCCGCTGTGATACACAACCAAAAACATTTTGTCGTATTTCAGGTCCTTCCATTTTTTGCCCCAGGTTGTAAAAGGGTAATTACAATATCTCGGAGAAATTCCAGATGAGTGAGTTGATTAAAGTTCCTGCGAATTTCTGTATGCAATAGTCATTCAGAAACAGAAACTATATTTGGTACATTTTGGAAATAAAATATTCCAACACTTTTTTTCCGAAACTGTGAAGGTAGTTTCTCACATTTTATACAACTGGTCTACTTCACCCACCCTATAATTATATTTATTAATCAAATTTCGTTTTCGTATGGTGCCGTTTTCTTCTCTGCATGAGTATACCTTTTAATTAGCTGGGTTGGAAGATGAACATATTAGATGATGAAGAAACGATCACTACAGAATTATAATTCCGTTGATACGTAAATGCTTATCAGATACATTTATATAAAACCCCTCCCTCCAAATTACAGATAAAAATGAATTTTTTCCCGCAAAATTAATTATAAAGAATTAACATTTAAACAACCGAAGGGGATTTTTTTCTTGAATTATAAGACAATCGTTCTTTTTATTTTGTTTTTAGTGGAAACTTGCAATAGAGACATTCCTTCTTCCAAAGAATTGTCACGACTGACTAATGTTCCCAATTGGGAACACGGTACTTTAATGAATTATAGCAAATACGTTTTTTGTTTCTATAATTATATTTCATATGTTATTAGTAACGTGGACTTTTTTAACTATGGTTACCAATTTTTATAAATTTTGGATCAATTTTTAATTTTATAGGAATTTTTATGCTATTCACGAACTAAAATGTAATAAAAGCCATTTTTTAAGAATTTCTTTTCATTGCCCATTTCACAACTGAAACATAATTTCTGTATGAAAATCTAATCAAGCTAACTTTCTATTATAAGTAACATTTTTTCAGAGCAATACGAGTGATATTTTATTTTTAAATTAATTTTTAATGCTATATTCCCAATTGGGAATATTAGCCTGTAGACTGTTAGAATGAAGTTCATAAACTATCCATTGCAGAAACAAATAAGTAGTACCCGTGGGCAATAAAAAATAAAACTATCCATTGGCTAGGGACTGGCAATCTCACTTTCAAGAAATCATATAACGACTCGACTACACTACAGGTTTCAACTACTGCAGGTTTAAAAATGTCTAAGTTTTGGCTAATCCAATAACGCTTTCTGATACTCTATGCTGATCCAGAAATTTGTAAAACATGCCTAAGATACACGTTACCAGGTTCTTGGGAGAACGTTAACTAGTAACAGTGGGGCTTGTAGTGGCACTTTCCGTGATTTCTCACACCAGCACAATTGAATGCCCCTGCATTTGCACGCAGCGAGGTTTTTTTTTTTTTTCATTTTCGAATATTGCATATTTTGGAAATATGCATATGTCTTGCATATTTTGGAAATATGAAGAATCCTTTCCTCCGAGATAAGTTTTAAGCATCTTTAATAGTTTTTCATGTTCTCTTATATCAAAGTAATTATTCTTATAAGATGAAGAATCAGAAATGAAGCTTTGCACCAAATTTCTTCTATATTAATAACGATCTCTTCATAAATTTCATTCACTTTTGGTTTGTAAATACCTGAACTCTATTTTTGTATCCTAATCAAATTATAGTGTCGCAATATATCACCACTTGTTGGTAGGAAAATACAGCTGAAATCTTTTGGAATGCCAATAATGGGACACTTAACATGGTTTCTAGTCTGAGCCATAATTCCAATTTCTAACACACAAAAAGTTAAACCTCGAATGGAATGCGGACAGCGAACATCATCTGCTGAAAAAGCAAACTCAGACTGAAAAGTCGAATTGTCACGTGTGAATTTCTGTTTTTATAGTATCCATGCTGACATTTCATAGGAAATTTCACACTTAAAAAGATTTCAAAACCAATGTAATTAGAAATAACTGCACCGAAAAATATAATAATAAAATGTCTTAAAACTTGCATGAAAAATAAAATTTTGAGGCTCTTGCCGGGAAATAAAGCTGAAATGCAAAAATTCTGAAAAAATACAGCAGTGATATGTTAGTTAATTGACAACTGTTGCCACAAGGTGATATTTGATAGGACAACTTTTGATTTTTCAATCCAACCTACTGTACATACCTTCCCTGTATGTATATATTGTTAGTCAATATTTATTGTAGATGCTATGCCTGTGCTTATGTGTGTAGTTACGACGTTCACTCGAGTACGTCACAACTTATTAAAAATGGAGGTAGCTTCGGCATAATTAGAGATTGATAAACAATTCTCAATTTTCATGAACTGTTTTTAGGGCCTAAATTAGGCTTTTGATGCTGATTTTTGAGTGCAAAACTTGAACTGACGTATGTATTATTTCAGAATGCGCTGAGTTAGACTAAATTTTCAATATGCAAAAGTTGTATCAATCTATTACAGTTTCTTCTCATAAAATACTGTGATGTCGTGGCCCAGTGCTACCGGGGGTCCGATCAGAGATCAACGGACTTAAAGAAGTCACAGAATTTCAGCAAATAAAATTTAACTAACTTCTTGAATATATTGCTATTTTACAGGTCAATATACAGATGGTATATACAATTCAAGAATGAAGATAAACAAGTTCCGGATATAGATCGCGAGAGTCAATAATAATCGTAACTTTACTTTGTCGAAGTTACCAACGGTGAGTATACTCGGAGATGCAACTTTAGCGTAAAGTTCAGGAACTATGAGAGTTCAGCAGTAAGTAGTAACTCTGGGCGAGTTATGGAAAACACCGAGGATCTATATATACCAAAGAGGTTGTGCGAACGCTCGTTAGATTGCAGTAATCCACCACAGGGGTGTTTATAGCCAGGATCTGACTAAGGTCTACTCAGGATGAGTAATTAAGATACCGTGGGTAGGTATATGACATCGAGGTATTGAGGCACGCCCGATTGAATAACGCAATCCACCAAAGGGACGCTTCTAGCCAGCCTTGATTAGTGAATCCTCAGGATGAGTAATAAAAATACCGAGGGTCGGTATATGACAGCGAGGTTGTACGAACGCTCGTTATATTAACGCAATCCACCAAAGGGACGCTTCTATTAAATGCGACAGCTCACCATAGGAGCTAGTCCAGCCACAAATTTGGTTAAAATCACGGGGTCAAAAATACGGCCGTTTCATCTAAGTTTCGGATTTCGGAAAAGAACACAACGGAGTTAGCTCTCCGCGTGTTTTAATCTCAGCTCTCTCTCTGATCGCCCTCTCCTCTTCTTAAACACCTACCCTCCGAGGCCAGGGCAGTAGCTCATGAATTATTTCTCGGTGATTCGTCCTCCAACTGGACAAATCACCCAACCGCAGTCGTGTGCCTTCCTTCCAGGTGATGATTGGAAGCGGTGAACTCTTGACCCTAGTTCTTTGTTGGCGACACGCGGGTGGCTTACTTCACACGGAACCTCTCCCTGGACCCCTCTGGGTTTGCGTAAGGCCGGGTCGTTTTATGACTCTTACGTTTCCTCTTGCGGCGCTCCGGGGACTTCGCTGTGTGGTCCTTCTCTGTCGTGGTAAAGAGGTAGGGGAGACGTCACAATACGGAATATTATATAATGAAACTAGGTGTAAAATTTGCACGGATGAAATTAGTAATTGTTCCAGAAACAGTTAAATGAAAAACCTAAAGATCGGATAAACGTGCAAAACTTGCACCGGATAAAACTCTCACCATTTTGTAAAATGTGTTAACAGCCTTAATAGGCAGAAAAATCAAATCTTTTGTAAGTGCCAAAATTGCACAGGCGACTGAGTTATATAGTTCCAACCATTTATCCTGTTGCACTCCAATTTGCGGCTTCGTATGATCCCGATATCGCGTTTCTGTTGTACGTGAACTTTGCATATATGACGCATATTCCAGTTTTCGTTCTCATGTTGTTGTTCTTTCGAGAGTGGAGAATACAATAGAAGGAATCACTCCTGTCTTCATGCTGCTTAAACGAAGAATAATCTTCCTGTTTTTGATCATGTGTATCCAGCACCCGGCATAAAGGTTTCCTGTTCTGTGTTGCCTCTGTGATAATTTTTTCCTGGTGAAATTCTTCTAGAACAAGTAAACGAAAAAACTATGAAAAAAGTGTGAGTTCTTTTCTTTATCTTTGATATCGATTGCGGCATTAAATTTCTTGATGATCCTGACATCGTGAGGCACTGCGCATCACTCATCAATTAGGTGACAGTCACATTTCCGAACTACACAGAATTTTCCAAATGTCCATCCTCTCTCTCTCTTGCCATGTTAAGTAAATAACAAGCCTGTTACTTCTGTACGTATCGACCAGTCAGTATTCCTCTGCAAGTCCTTTATATTTTCAATACTTATTTTAACCTTCCATTAGCCAATCGTAACGAACGACATCTCTGGTTGCCAAATTAGGCAAAATTCCTGGAACCTCCCGATGGATCCCTGAACAGGGTAAGGGAAGGAGTTGTTCAGGAAAGTTCATGATGCTGGCCCACTTACCAGTAACCGTGAGTTCCAGGAAACTTTAAAACATTCTACTACCTTCCTTCTATTCAAACAAAATATTACTCAAAATTAATGACATTTAACAATGATTTTGTTTTAAACTTCGCTGTATAGTCAAAAGAATCGAGTATATATGTTGCAGACTTACTGGGTCCAGTATTTGAAACAGATCGATAATTTTGCTTTCGAGATTACATATCGAGCTTCAGTTATCGAGCATGTTATAGTTTTAAATTGTCGCTTTTTTCAATTACTAGGAATAGACAAAGCTACACACAACAAACACTTTGATAGAGTAGGCAGAAAAATATGAAGTAAAATTGCAGTTCTTGTGATAAAAACATATGCCATAATTCATCCACCTAGATGGATGTGATTTTGAATTATCGTGTTCACGTGTAGACGGACCGGAGGGTTTTTTCAGTTTCATTTATATTAACGTACTATTTAGAATCAACACGAAGGCTATTTGTGGACAGATCTCGTAATTATGAACCGTGGTCAGATCACGAGTACGCCACTTCCTTCTTATAATTTCCGCTCCATGCAAGCGAAACAACGTTTGACCATCGACCAGATTTCACATGCCAAAGCCCATATGGAAGGAGGATCTTCAGTGGAATTTTGATTTGAACCTGGAATCCTTCGACTCCGGAAACAAGACCTTACCAATGGGCTACCATGGTCCTCACGTACGGACTGTTTCGAGCAAAATGTGATGTAACTTTTCAATTTTAGTGCAAAGATCACGTACGAAATTTCAGCCTTCAAGGTCGCTCCTTTTTGAATTTAACATGTGCGCAGACAAACACATGGACCGATTGTCAGACAGAAAGTCTAAAGAAAATGGTCTTTCCCAACATAGACTGAACAAAAACTAAAAATTAGTTACAATCTCGCTGTTGAATTTGTATTTTTTTTTTCATTAAAATACTTTATATTTTTTATATGAGAACGAAATTGTCAGTGTAAATATGTTAGTAAGATAACGGAAATCTATATCATTCAAAGAAAGCCAGAACACTAAGATAAACTCAGAGGAAATCGTATTAAACAAACAAGGAATCCATTATAGTCCACTTTATCAAGGACTTAGGACTTTATTCAAAACGAATTCAAAGTATTTGGAAAATTTTTCTGTAAGAAGCTTGCATTACGCCAAATATAGCTTCTTTTAGCCCGAAATTTCCCAACAAAAGACAAAGGAGATCTGTACATCAATAAACATTATTTTAGAAGAAAAAGGAAAACCAAACACAAATATAAAAACGCTAATAAGATTGATTTAAAAATATTAACCATCTGGCTGTTAATAATAAGTAAGATAGCACAATTCGTAAACATTTAAAAAAATTCCAGCTGAGTATAGGAAGTGCAAACTCATAAAATCAGTTTATCATCCTTACCTACGCACTCCAAACTCACATATGACCATTTGTTGTTTCGGCAGGTTGCATAGACCCGCCTGCCGTCTTTCTCCTTGAAGCCATCGTTGCAATGGAGAACTGCTTTGCTTCGACCCACTTCCAGCTGGCCGTTGGGAACGGAGTTCTCTGGTGGATGCCCACACCAATCATCTAAAAAGCGAAGAAAGGGCATTGAGTTATGTAACTGTCACGTGACAAGTGTAACCGAGCGTAATATATATATCTAACTGCTAAATCGGTCATTCACGACATCTCAATTCCACGCAAATGCCGTGAAGGCAATTCATGATATTTTCATTTTCGACATAAGTATTTCGTTCACGACTGCTCCACGCAACGGAAATCCATCCACTACCATTCTCTCCAATTCTCGATACAGGCTTTCTGCGATTTAATAATTGAATCACACACTCCGAATCTCACATCTCGGATACAACCGGCTGTCCAAATGGAAGTGGTGGATATTGGGAGTGGTTAGAACCTTCCGCTGAATAGAGCTAAAAACTGGATGGTTTCTCACATTGACAACCGGCTTTGGTAGAAAGCGGTCGAACTCGCTTGACGTGAAGAGGTCGTGAATGTCCAGCTTTCATTGCCGTTAAAATGACATAAAGAAAGCCTAAAATGTAAGATATTTTAAGGCTCATTTATTGAAATTTAATCAACTTTAGTTGCACGACATTTCCTGGAAAAATTAATCGTAACGTAGTCGTTCAGGGAACCACCCGCATGAGAGAAGGTATGTTAATTACACACCAGATGATTACAGATGCGTTCTACATGTGCACATGGACAATGGCTGACAAATGTCTGTATGTGATGATGACACTTTGTGAAAAGATGCCTAGAAATTCTGAGAAAAATCCAAACTTCTTTCTTAACTGTGGCTGATCGTTGAGACCTGAGATGAATACAGGTCAAGACTCTATCTAGACGTGTGTCCTGCGGGTATACATTCATCAGATATCTCGTACGTAATCTTGAAATTTAATGAACCCATATTTAAATGTAACTTATTATCATGTATGTATAATAATGTGCAATAATTTAAGACAGTTTTTTTCTTAATACGAGCAATTTGAAAGCTATAGCTATGGTTTGAAATAAGTTTTGGAGAATCGTGTAACATACAATCTAGTATGTACACATCTTACGATAGATATTCAGTCCACAAATTGATGGAGACGAAAAGGATTTAGACTCACCCGTTTCACAGAAAGTTGATAATATATTTAAACTTTCATCAATGGTTATGCTTGATTTGCGTAATATTTACATGCATTTGGTGAACATAGCACAGATATTCGTGAAGATATAAAGCTTCCTTTTAAATCAATCTAAATTTTTTAACATGTTTTTTTTGTATAACTTTCACAGATTAAATCCAAACTGTATGAAACTTACAAAATAAGTGACAATATGTTAAAGAAGAATTATACTGATATTTCAAATAAATTCGTTAAATATAAGAGGAAACATGAGTATTTGTACTAAAAAACATTTACTGCGCATGTGCAAGACGTAGAGTAATAACTTCAAAGCTACATATACAGAGCAAGATAAATAAAAATATTAATAAAGGGAATTATAAATGTGGAAGAGTAAAAAATAATAGCTGACAACGACAAGAAGTAAGAATCTGGTGAATGGCTTCATCAGAGGCCAGACATCCCTGCAGATTCAAAAATGGAATAAGTTTTTCTGTAGTGGAAAAAGTCTTTAAGGTTTGGTATTTAATATCCTCTTTTGGCCTGAACATATTCCGGGATGTATTGGAAAAAGTCTTTTTCCAATGTTTTCTACATTATTGATTTAATGCCATTTCACAAATTTAGCGTAATATTAAACAGACAAAAGCTGTTTTTTGTTGCTCCCCGTGCTAATAGTTTATTACAAAAGAAAGTTAATTCCTTAAACTAAACATATAAATCCCCTGGTTTTCTCCGTTGAGAAGGAAAAGACAGTTGCAACATTTGTTCAAACGTTGTTCGAGCAACGTTTTTATTTTCCCTTTCTGTTAAATTTTGTTACATTTTTTGTTTATTTGAATGTACTGAATTTTTTTACATACCTTTCAAGTTATAAATTAAAATATTTAACATCGACTTTGAAGCAATTTTTATTATAAATATAATTATTATAAATGTTTTGTTACAAAAATAAACTGAAAAGTTGTAACTGGATAATTTTATTCGAAAAAAAAAATTGCTGCATTTCAAGATTATTTTGTATATTTCCACACAGTTTGTCAACAAATAGCTTAGAATTGCATCAGAGTGGGCTTGTTAGTGAAATATACGGAAAGATATCAAGTGCAAAGTATCCCCAACTATAATCTAACTTTGCACCAAAATTTCGAAAAATCATAATTAATTATTAAATCACAGTCTGACCCAAAGTTTGCTGCAAAACGTTTCTCTAATGAAATATGAATATGAATAAATAATCTCGAAATTCTGTCGGCAGCCATGAAAATCGGTGCAAATAACCCCGTTTTACGTTAAGTCTTTACTTCTATATCTGTGTACATATTTTTGTTTATTTGTAAGTATTAGCTTTGTTAATAACTTATAATAAATACAATTTGAAAAAAGTGATTAATTGTGCGTTGTTTTAAACAGAAAAGCCCTTGTGGCTTGCAAAATACTCATCATATCAATGCAATTCCTGTTTCATTCAATTCAGGGTTATAAATACGTAAAAAACTATACCCCCACTTGCCCAAATTGCTAAGAAACAATTTCTCCCTTCACCTCTCCTTCTCAAAAAAGAAACATGAGAAGCGTACAACAGAATTTCGAAGACTTTTCAGATGTCATTTAGAATGAGGTAAAAAGTTCTCTACGTAAAACAAATAACCTGATTTAAAATTATTCCGAAGAAAATGGCCAGCTTGCGAAGCTGTTTTCTTCCCATCGCCCTCCTAATAATATGGGAATCATACAGCAAAAGGTCGGGAACTTTGGAGATATAATTTAGAATTACATAATGAAGCTTTTTGTGAAGAAAAACCTTGGATTAAATTCTTTACGCAGAAAAATGCTGAAGTGACTGTAAGTTATGATTGTTATTTTTAAGTAAGATTCATTTTGCAATAGAAAAAAAATTAATTAATCAAAAATGGTCTGTATTTAACTTACTATTCTCTATTTATGTTACATAATTTCCTAAAGAATCGATCTTTCTAACCTTTAACTAATCTAACAAACATTTAAACCTTTATCACTACGAACAATGTGTGTTTAGATATCCTCTTCATAGAACTTCATCTCCTGTGATGATGGCCAGTTTGATAATCATGCTAGTTTCCATCAATGTGTAAATGCTCGGCGCCCACACACAGGAAGATCTTCACACTAGAGGTGTCTTAAAAATAGCATACACTGGTTAACGAGTAATAATTTTGTTATTTTTATTTGTTTTGAGTGTATAATAAATTGGAAATAATGAGTGGATTATTTCCAATTAGTGGATAATCCACCAACAATGAATGGATTATTTCCAACATTAACTTTTGAAGAAAGAAAATTTATTTTAAAATGCTATTGGAAGTATGTAAATGTAGCTGAAGTACAAAGACATATCGCAAAGAGTTTCAGGATTCAACGCGACTGACAATTAATATGATAAAAGGTAAGCTTGAAACAAATGGAACTGTTCAACATGTTCATAGATAACTTTCCGGAAGACTAAATACATGAACAAGCTTCACCAGCCAAGAAAGAGTACTGGAAAGGTTTCGCAAATCATCCAAAAAAATTTGTAAGACAAACAAGTCGTAAGACTGGCATAAAGAAATCAAGTGCCCATCGCATTTTAAGACGTTGTTAATGGAAAAGTTACATTCCAACAATGGTACACGCTATCAATGAAGATCATCTGAACGGAAGAAAACAATTTTGCTAATGGTACTTGCATGGACGTGAAAAGGTGCACAGTTTTCTGGAAAAATTGTTTGGAGCGATGAAACTACGTTCAAATTAAATGGAACAATTAATCACATAATTGCAGTTAATGGGGAAAAAGCAAATCTACATGTTACGCAGGAATTAAGAGACACAATTGAGCAAGAATGCGCCGTTATACCAAATGAAATGCTTGTTCAAGTTTGTGAATCAATAGCCCACCTTTATCTGCAGTATATTGACCAGAACGGTAATAATTTTGACCATCTGCGGAAGGAGGAAAGGTTATACATTTTATGTAGATTCGTTTGCAATTTAAATATTAATTATATGTAAATGAAAGCTGATAATTTAAACGATAAAATCATTTAAACTGTGCGTACATTTTTTGAGGCACGTGGCCTTTTAAACAAAACTGATATTTAAGTTTGTCGGAATTCCAAAAAAAATTTTGAAATTACGAGTCTGTACGCGTGAGTTGAGAGTCAATAGCCTGCATCAAATCGTCAGTGATCGCACTGTCAACCATAGCTCAGTTAGTCATGGACGTTTTCCCTACATTCCTTTAACAATTTCATACCTTTTGCTCACTTTATAGTTATTTATTGCCCAGTCACGGATACTTTACATATGTGGTGATGAATATTCACAAATTCCATGCTTCTTGTTCTTAAAATCAGACGGCGAGGCACATTTCTTTTGTTTAATATGCTTAACCTCGATGTACGGTGTGACAAACTCGCATTTGCTTCTAAAGAATTCCGGGAGTCTCTGCACACACAACCATTCTTAGAGGCATGTTTACACTAGGACAATCGTCGTTCGCAATAGATCACGTGTCGTCACGTGTCACCAACAAAGTCTTGCCTCCAGCAATCAACGTTTGACACTAGTTGACAATCTGATCAATCAAAGGCAGAAGAAAAGAAACCGTTATGACCTTTCGGTACAATGGCGATAGGAAATGTGTATTGGACAGCTACCAAAGGCTGTATCTCCCTTTGTCTTTTCAGGGCCTGTGTGCGCACCCGGGTAATGCTGAAATTTTATTGGGGCAGTATCGCCTCCCACTGCAGCCAGCTATTGTCCCTGTGTGAACAAGGTGTCACGCGGGCATCAATATTCCGCGATATTCACAAACAAACCTTATTTAAAAACATCCCTCGTATAAACAATAATAAATTAGTAAAAATAGTAACTCACCGTCTTTCGCAAAAACTGAAATTTCGCACATAAAGATGGTACTTTTCTTGTCAGGGGAAACCAGTACAGTGAAATATTTAGTTTTCTCGTCGTTCCTCTGATAGGAGCGATACGTGCAAACGACATCCTGAAATCCTGAAATTACACCATGCACAATATTATAAAGGACTTCACCATTTTATACACATAATATTATACACTTCTCAAAATAATTAGGGATATTATTATTTTGGATATAAACTGCCGAATAGGAAATGCTTTGTTTTCTGATATATGATCCATAGTTGTTGTAAGATATGAGAAAAGAAACCGACGCAACGAACAAGGAATAATTAAATTTTATTGGCAATATTAACAGGTAAACAAAAAATGCAAAATTCTTGCATATCAAATAAACAAAAAATGTGATTTATCAAGTAAAAATGAGTTTCAATAAGGCGTGTGGTTTACCCAGACCGAAAACAATGCCTCACACCTACGAGGCAAGAAATAAATGAGGTCATTAATGAGTGTCTGGATGGTATGTATTCTCTCCCACTCCTGTAGAAGAGAGCTTTGTAACTTCGGAATTGTTTCTGAGGGTGCTAAGCGACCAGCAACTCTTCTTCCTAGAATGTTCCAAACATGTTCTATTGGGTTCATGTCAGGGGAATATGATGGACAATCCATTCAAAGGATTTCTTTGTCAAAAAAAGAAATTGTCCACTCGCCGATCACGATATGGCTTGGCGTTATCGTCCATGAGAATGGATTCATACCGATTGATGCAGTGTAAGGGACCACAATAGTTCTGAGGATCTCATCCCTATATCACTGAGCCTTCAGTGTTCCGGATAATTTACATGTCGGTGCGGCCATTGATAGACACACCGCCCCAGACCATAACTCCGGCTCCGCCAAATCGGGCTCTTTCGTGCACAAATGCAGGATTATTCCGAGTGCCATGTTCTCTCCAGATGATAATCCATCTATTTTCAGGTACCACAGCAGGATCCTCTGTAAAGAGCACGTTGCTCCAAAAAATATTCCGAATCTGAGATGCTCTAGGCTCACCTTCCACGGGCAGCACCTGTGGCCCGCTGTTAATGATAAAGAAACCATAGATATTCGAGCATACAAACCAATATGATGGAGTTGGTTTCGAACCGTTTGAGTCAAAACTCTGGTACCAGTAGCCCTCTGAATGTGCTGTTGCAATAGAGTGCCATTTATACTGTGGTTTCTTCTGGTCATTAGCATTAAATACCGATCCTTATTTTGTGTTATTGCATGCGTATGTCCTTGTCCTGATCTTCCTCTAAACGACCGATGGCCCGTCAGCCTACCCATTCAGCTAAGTCATGATCTTGCGACATCGTACCATCTTGGCACATGGTGTCCTTTATGTTCAGACGATATCTTTACGATGTTTTGCGGCATTCAGAATATCATAGCAACATCGTTTAATATCTTGTGCTAATAGGGTATTCACTGTAACAAAACATTCAACACGTGTTTTGTCAACACAAACAAAATTTGCATATTCTTAACTTTGTTAACGTTATAATTTTCCTTTTTAACCTCTTTTATCGCATTTTTCTTAAGTTGTACATTATTTGGTTGTTTTATAGCGAACTCACAATATCCCCTAATTGTTTTGAGCAGTGTATTTACAAAGCAAAGGAAACGCCATGGAAAACGGCCTAGCTAGATATAAGAGTGGCAACAATTATTTTCGTACTACAGGGGAGCTTTGCATTTTCGAACGTTTTTAATTCGAATTTGTCAGTAATTTGAATATCTCTGATACCTTCAATCGTGATTTAGCATAATATTAAAAGATCATTTATAATATAAATTTATTTTGGAACTGAAAAAAAGATAAACTAAAAATTGTAAAAAAAATATTTCTGAGTTGTTTTTGTTCCTTAAAGATGTCTTTTTCTTATGTTCTCAGTTTTAAATACGTGAATAATTTTTGAGGCCTTTAATTCCCTCCATAGCTTTACTTTTCCATGAAAAAGGCAATACAAATTATCTCACTTTTTAAAAAATCTTTGAGCACGTTATATATGTGAATTGTAGTGTTCATGTTGAACATTTTTTCTGCAATCATTGTATTTAAAGTGCTGTAAACTCTGTTTTATTAATTAAAATTACTTACTTTTTTGGACTTATTATTTTAAATACTACTAAAAGAATTTAATTTTAGTTATTATTAATCTATTTATTAAAATTACCTACAGTTTATTAATTAATAATACACTGTTTGTTAAAAATATTAAATATTCAAAATAAATATTTACTGACGAATTTAGTTTAAAAATGGTTGTTTTTCTTCCCACACTCATTTTTAGATACATATTTTTGAACTGGAATTTTAGATTAAATAAAATTTTTAATGTGGTCCCTCCAGCCAAGTTACAATGTATATCACCTTATGAACTTGCAGAAGCACATAACTTAGATGCCATTATACACAGCCAGCTATTGGTAAGCGAGGAAACAGAAGGCTTCACGTGTATCTTTATCAATAATAAACCGGTTATTGATTTCATCCACAATTATAAAGACAGTATTTCTTCTATTGAGACTTTCGACTTCAAAGATATTTTTACAAGCATTCTTTTAGTCACTCTTCGAGAGGTTCTTAACTCTTACTTCTTTTATTACGAAAATATTCTCAATATTTCTTTTGAGCATTGGGATAAATTATCTGATTTTTCCTATTTAATAATTTTATTTACAAAGGGGAAAGTTTGTTCTCCAAACTCGTGATATTCCACAAGGATCATCTTTCTCTTATATTACAGCTAACCCTTTTCTTTCACTATTATGAAAAGAATTATTTACTTATACATCCTCAGGCTTTCAGATATGTGGATGATCTTATTGTTTGTAATCATTGAACTTTTAATTATACATGGCAAAATATTTATCCTTCAGCCTTGCCTCTTAGGCAAACAAACAGAATCACTTTGAAGTGGAATTTTTAGATCTGGATATTAAGCATATAGGTGTTTGCTATATGTTTGATATGTTCGTCAATAGGAGGCGATTTTGAAAAATGCTAAATTTATTTATACGCAATAATAAAGATAGATTAATTATTTACAGGAAGGCATATTTACAATGCGCAATTATTGTACATGAATAGTGGACAAAAAAGTAAACAGAAAATAATAATAACGAATTTTTCATTTAAAGTATAAATTTGAGTAGTTTCTGTCCTTTCTCTGCAGAAAGATGATACACCACCTCAAGCATATAGTTAATAATTTTGTATCGATATATATGTCAGAAGAAAATTTCTTTGTCAGTCTTCTAATATTTCAATAAGATTTATAGAAACACAATTCTCACTCAATTTCCTCGTATTAAATCTATTTGTTTAAATGAAAATTCAAAATCGAGACAACCAAAGCTTTTGGTTGATCAACTCTTAAAAAACTGGCATTCTTGAAAACTTTGTGCGACGATATCTCAAGCAGAGAAATTTGGTGCTATCGGCAATGCCTTTTTATCTCATATTCTTACTCTGATCGGCAACGGCAATAACTGGTGTGACAACACTTTTTACAATTCCTTTTGCGCCTTATAGCAGCTATGGTGCGTATTCCTAGCAGTGGTAAGCTTTTTTCTTTTTTTTTAATCTTTTTTTATAGTTTTGTGAATATTTCTGTATTTTTATTTTTAATCTAGGTCTTATATATTCAAATTTTAGCTTACGTTTTTAAAATCTACTTCGTTGTTTACTTTTTTTATTTCATAATTTCCACTTTTAATTGTTTGGGCTTTGTGTTTAGAAAACGACAAAATTGTCACTTTTTTTCGCATGTCGTTAGCAGAAAAAGCATATAATTATATCATAAGCGAGCTTCACTTCCTGATGAGCGGCAGCGGCTTACCATGATATTTTTCAAATTATTAAATTTGTCCTTTATTTCTTATTTTGACTTTTGTTTCTTGTATTTTTTGATATATATGTATAATATAAATCTAAATATAACTTGTTATATATGATCTTATATAAACAAAGTAAACAAGACATATCATGAAGCCAATCCTATACTAAAAATTCATAATTTAAGTTTGTATATATATATATATATATATATATTAGGGTGTCCCAAGATGCAAGGGAAAAATTTT
>BGPR01000717.1:0-48367 GCA_013235015.1 Araneus ventricosus | reverse complement strand
TATATATATATATATATATATATATATATATATATATATATATAAACTTTTTAACGAAGGGTGGTTTTGGGTTCTAGGGGTCATGATCGATGAAGATCTGCAGAAATTTTCCGAAAGTCGTGTCATGAGAACCATTGCAATAGGTAGAGTTCCTATAAGGAATCTACCTAAAAGCATTTCCCTATCAAATGTTTGCTCGAGGATTGCACAAGCACCATTAAAACTACCTGTATTCGAAACAGTATTATCATAACAGAAGATTTGGACTTTGTCTTCGAGATTTCAATCTAAGATCGTCTTCCAAACAGCTTGTGCTTGTTCTTTGCCTGTACAATTATCCAGTCTCGGCACAGCCATGAGTTGTTCTTTAAGTACATATGAAATAAGTACAGGCAAACGTTCTTCTTTCGATTTTCGAGCACTTGAAGCAGACAACAGTTTGCCATTCCATTGTAAGGTCACTACATCCGGTACCTCGTTTTGGAAATAAATTTTTATGTTTTCCGCACGTTCCGTCGGTTTTTCTGTTCGGATTCTTTGAATTGAAGACTTGCTTATCGGAAATTCGTCAATATTACATCCAAGTGCATCAATAGTAGCTTCAAGAATAAACACAGAATCTCGCATACTTAACTGACACCTGTCTAATGCAGCAACTAACTTTGGAGTAATAAAAACTTTCCTCATTACTGATTTACTTGTCCCAGGTTCTGAGCTTTCGATCAGTGTTGGGAAGTCTTCTGAATCTATATTTTTACTAGAATTCGAAGAGGAATCTTCTTGTAATGGTTCGTATGATGCAAGGACTTTGAAGCGGAAACATATTTGATTCTCCGATTTTCTTCTTTGACAACTCGAAGTCGCGCCATTTCCTCTTCGTCGGTCAGTTTTTTATCCACTCTACCTAAGTGAGCAGGTCTACCCGGCTTTCTTTGGCGGTGCAAGAACATCTATCTTCCTCTATTTTCATTAACTGAAGTGCAATGTCGAACAAATTGTCGAAATTACTTATAGATTCTTGTTCTCGCCGCTTGAATACGTCTTCTTTGCATTTTTTTGTAAGTCTCTCCAAACTTGATACACGTTAACAAGTTTCCTCACACAATCTGGCAACGATTTGACAGGTATCCGTGCCTTTTACCAAAAGATAGTACATTCGCGTATAACGAGATTTGCACTTTCATTGACAGTTAAATTCACTTCTCGAATATTGTAAAACAAAACTGCGAGAACTTGTCCATTAGAGGGAAGTTTTGAACCCATTATTTGATGTTTTATTTCCTCTATTAAAAATATCACTTTTTTTAGAACTACGCAATTCCACTGCCATGTTCTGTTCACTGATTAAAAATTATATAAATATTTAGTAACAAAGCAACTTGGAATTATAAGCACATTGACACAAGGATGTGCGCTGTCCTGAGTAAACTGGTACTGACAAGTTTCACGGGTTGTGCATTGCCCTGTCAAAGTTTTCCAAAAACTTTTTTTCTGTTTTGTTTTGTTTTTAGCATTTGCAGCTGTTGTGTGCTCCGCAACAGACACGTGTCAGCGTTCACTCGCTTCAGTACACAAGTACTGACTGACACGTTTAGATGCAAGTCGGCACGGGTTACCGTGGTTCAAAATACGTGAAACTTTATATACAATTGCTTTGACATAAGAGGAAAAAAATAAGAGGGCAGGCGGAGAAAAAACGACTTTTAATTTTTGGGACACCCTAATATATATATATATATAAGAGATGTGATAATTCTGCTTTGGAGTTAATTTTCCAAATAAACAATTCAGACTATCATAATCTTAAAAGTTCCTGAATGAAAGATTTACTGAAATAACGAGATGGTTTGCACTGTATTTCACCAAAAAGCAACATTAGTACAAATTGTATCGGAAAACATTTTGAAAATTTAATAAAATTCACGCAAATTGTCCTATAAATACAAAATTATTGTCACTCAAAAGTTAATGTTTTGAATTTTAAGGCAATGTAAAAATAGTTTTTGTACTATAATATGCTCTGAATTTATTATTGAAAAGCTTTAACAATTCGGTTAATTTTTAATGACTTGAAATTAAAATTAAAATTTCAAAAAATCCTTTCACAGTGAGCACCTATAACCCTATAAATAACCGCCTGCCGAATTTCAAGTTTCTGGTCTTAGTGATATGAGAGATTTTGTGTAGAGTTTTTGAATGAGCTAATGGTATTTGACTTGTGTATGTAGTATAGATGTGAGGATACAACTGAACAATTTAAGAAAAACTGATACAATGCAAAAAATATCATACATGGGGTTCGTACTTGGTGTTCTAACGTGAATTTGAGAATAAAAAATACTTTGGCTTTAGCTGTGCTTTAAGGAATTGGAAGTCCAAGCTGGGATATAAGTTTCTTAATTGGACACCTGACATAATTTCTTATGCTGCTTTTGCCTACTTTAAAGTGCATGCCTTAAAAACATTAATTGCATTGTTATGAAGTGGTACTTTTCCGTTAGCCGGGCGCAAGCAAAAAATCGCCAAATAATGTAGAATTCCGCCAAATTTCTTACAACCATTCTCTTGGCTATTTAGCTCGCGTTTGATTCACTTGGCGACATTTGCGCCAAATCGCTTCGCTTGGCGACTTGGCTGGCGTTTGGTTCACAATTGGCGAGATTTGTGCCCGGCTAACTGAAAAGTACCTATGAAGATAAATAAATTTCAAAATAATCTATTCCGTCTTTAATTAAAATTACTTCTATCGCACTATACATTAAAAATATTCAGATGCTCCAAATTCGGAAAACTTCCCTTATCTAATGATACAAAATTGCAATTTAAAATGTTGCTTGTTCTAATTCAGTTCATAACGAGTTAAAGGAGAATAAGTCACACAGTGATCCGGTACACCTTCATCTAAGCAAGGGCAACATAATCCTCAACTATGAGAGCACAATCCTCTCCTGTGGAAACAGAGCACAAAAGGATCGTGTCTCGTGAAGCACTGATTGCTCATTGAATCAAAAGACTAGACTAGGATACTCTAAAAGGCTTAGTTTAGCTTAGTTTGGTTAGATTATCAACGCAATATAAAAGATATTATATAGACGTAACATGCTGTCTGTTTTGGGGACAAATCTCATCATCTTTCACCGTGGTTTTAGGTCTACCATAGACGGTCATAGAAGGGCTCGACTTGTCCTCTACTCTCTAAACTGCCACGCCTCAACCAAGTATGGGCATTTACTGGGCTATTTAACGTGCAACAGTCGCATATATACGGGGGATCGCTTGTATAGCCGAATTCGTACCAGCGATCCTCTCATCCCAAGACCGAGATCCCTCCACAAGGCCACGGCGGCGAAAACTAAATGGAAAGCTGGAAGTCCTAGTTGTAAAAAATCCTATTTATGTAGATAAAAGTTTAAAGATTACACTTTAAAAAGCTTTTCCGTATTTTAATTTGCTGGACCGCATGTGATGCGAGTTTATTAACCATACTTATTTCAATCTTATAAATATCATATTTGCAAAGAAGGAAATATTTGTTATCAATATTTCACTCTTATACTGTTGCACTGGAGTTCGGAAATTTCGTCAAGTTTTATGTCATCTATGGCAACACAGTTCTTCATTATTTTCAACAATAAGTATTCGATTAAGAGATCAATTTAAATTAAATTTTGATTTCATATGAGAGGTACCATCTAATAGTAAATTTTAGATGCTTAAGATCCCATAATACGAAACTAAATTCTTCGACGCGAAATAGATCGAAACTTTGCGTTTTTCTTTCTGATTACTGATTGTCAAAGATGATACAATTCAGTGCAAGCAATACGTGGTGTCTCTGCTCAATACAAAGATCAAATACTGCTTAACACCCCTGTTCTTAGTCTATAGCAAAGAATCAAAAAATATACTTGCCTCTATCTTGAGTGTATGTGTCATGCAAAGATTCAGAAATATTGAACGTAATTGTGCTTCTGCCTGTAAGAGGTGTATAAAAATCTTTCTTTAGTCCAAATGAAATTTCAAGACAAAGTTTCAATTCACATAAGATATCAAATCTATTTATCAACATTGTTTTCTTCACAAAATTCATCCATATAAAAACAACGTTTTGCAACAAGACTATTCGTATGATTCTAGTGATATGCAAAAAATAGGCAAAATAACCACTATTATATAAAAACTAGGTGGTTACACCCACTACTCGCTCCACTCCCCAATCCCCAACAATCACGTTGTGATTCCTTTGGGATCATTACTTGATCCGAGCTCGCTTCGTTCGCTTGCCATACAGTTATGCATTTATGCTAGTAATAAGAAATCACAAATACATTAATTACTGAAAATAAATTCAAATTATCTGAAATTGCATGAGCTCCTTAAAATTAAATTTTCATCAATTACCAAAATTAAAATCTTCTGGCAGCGCAGAGACATATATGTAAATGTTAGAAAGAAATCTGAATGCTCCTGCTCAAAAAATAAGCAGCAAACAGGAAAAGACGCGGTACGCATGCAAAACG
This sequence comes from Araneus ventricosus, assembly GCA_013235015.1. NCBI lineage: Eukaryota > Metazoa > Arthropoda > Arachnida > Araneae > Araneidae > Araneus > Araneus ventricosus. The sequence continues at coordinate 43,847 of BGPR01000717.1, read as the reverse complement.
ATAAATTAAAACAGACAATTTACATATGAGATAGAAGTTATATCGCCGAATGCAAATAGGCAACCAGAATTAGCATTAAACGCCGCAATCCCGCTGTCACACCGCAATGCCTTAAAAGGGGGCTTGGGGACCTATACTTCAGTTCGCAAGCAGCGATAGTTCCGCGGAATCCGAGATAGGCAAATCGGAAAGCATGAGTAGAAGAAACTATTTGCATGATGAGATACATTGGAGGGCTGTCGGTATGTTGAAAGCTGGTGCAAGACAATCTGCTGTTGCCAGAGAGCTAAATATGCATCGTAATATCATCCATAGGCTGTGCAACCATTACCAAAGGGATCAAAATGACAGTAGAAGACGTGGGTTTGCACGCCAGAGAATCACCACAACGGCAGACGATCGCTACCTGTTGTAATGTGCCAGACGCCGGAGGACACATTAACAACGCGACAGCTGACGTCGCAACTCTCAACTGCTGCAGGAAGGCCCATATCCCGCCAAACTGTGTCGCGCAGACTGCATGGAGGATTATTTGCACGAAGACTTGTTGTTTGTGTGCCTTTGTCCCCAGCGCACGTCAGAGCGCGGTTGCATTGGGCCCGTGAGCATCGCAGTTGGACACCAGGGCAGTGAGGCCAAGTACTCTTTACGGATGAGTCTCAATTTAACATCCATAACGATTCAAGAAGGGCAATGATATGGCGAGAGACAAGGGCACGCTATCGTGCACCAAACATCGTCGAAAGAGACAATTACAGAGGTGGCGGGTTACTTGTCTGGGAAGGGATAGCAACGAACGGCCCAACCGACCTCTACATGTTCGTTGGGGGTTTCGTCGCAGCTGTCCGATATCGCGACGAAATCCTGCACCCTCTTGTGGGGCCTTTTATCATTTGAATGGGTACAGACTCGATATTTATGGACGATAACGCCCGCAATCATAGAGCAGGATTGGTGCGGAGTTATGTGGAGAGTGAAACTGTTCCACAGATGGCGTGGTCTGCTAGATCATCGGACCTAATCCCATAGAGCATGTGTGGGACATATTGGGAAGACGGATTACAGGTCGCAGTGTGACGCCAGGCGCCGTAAAGGAGCTCCAACAAGCCTTACTACAGGAATGGACATTACTGCCACAATAAGCGATCAACGACACTATTGCCAACATGACTCGCCGTTGTCAAGCATGCATTTGAGCTAGAGAATATCATACCCGTTATTAGCGTGTGGTTCCCATTGCACATTCTGCCTACCAATTTGGGCTGTCGCGCCCCGGCGGCCGTAATATTTGTGTTTTTATTTATCTTTGTTTTATTGTTTGATATGTGGTCTATTAATGCCACACCTACCTCGTGTAACACGTTCACGCATATCCATTAAATAGTTTTTGTTTTATTTCGAGTTTTGCCTTTGTTACTTATTTTTTGAACAGGAGTGTATATATAATTCTAAGATGTTTAAAAATCAAAATTATTCACACCAATCAAAAATCAGTCATTTAAAACTTTTTCCCATACACAACTAACAATTTCTTCAACAGTTTTATTTGCCATTACTTCATTCCATCAAAATTTCAAACATACCCTATTTTCAATGAAATGCTGCTGAGAAAAGCTTCCCCACATGTATTCACACTCACTCCAATTATTATTTTCCCAAGGAAGATATAACTTTTCTGTCTGGGCAGTTATTTATGTGTAAAAGCTCAGAAAATTTAAGTTCACAAGATATAATATAACCCATTTTACAACTTTTTACTTAAAAAATGAACATTTAAAAAGAAAAGTTGCCTCAAACATGTGCAGTTTAACTATTCAAAATTGAAACCGTTATAATGATGTATTTTTAGCTTTTTTAAATTGAGAAGATCCTAAGTTAACTCATGTTCTGTTTCTCAGAAAGTTTCTCCACATACTGTTTCACTGCAGTTTGCTACAACTTAGTCAGGAAAGGTAGAATATTTTTCTCTGGGTAGTCATTTATGTTTTCTAAAACTCAGAAAATTTGAGTAGTGGAGAGATGAGAAAGCCCCTTCATCAATATTTTAACCCTTTTGCAGTTTGCTAAATATTCATTTCAAAATTACGAAATTTATTTCAAAAATGATTATAAGACATGTAGCTGATTGTAAATATGTGAAAAAGAAGAAGTTTGGCATTTTTTATTTTCAATAAATTTGTGGTGTCACAGTGAAACTAATGAACGGTAACGGGCTATTTTTCCTCCGAATAAGTTATTATCGAAATGTCATTTAAATTATGTATTTAATTTATGCATTTGGTTCCGTATGTATTTAGATCTCACGTTTTTATGTATTTAGTTCTCACTTATGAATATCATGAATATGTGAGTATTCATGATATTCAACATTCATAGAATTCAATATTTCTTTCGACGATGCAATTTAAAAAATATCAATACCTTTAATTCAAGAATGAAGCACTTGGGTTATGTTGTTTTAATGGTAAAGTTAAATTGTCACCATTGAAGTCACCGCTTGAGCCATTGTTATCATTGGTCGCTGGTACTACAACACAATCGAAGTATTTTTTAAATGACATACGAAAATATGACATATGTTTTCAAATGACTTCATTTGGTGCAACGAATATAATAACTCAGAATTATATGCCAACATTCAATATTCAAGGACAAATATACCATACAGAAGGCTATTTATTTCCATTTACGGATGCTGACCACAAATTTCCTCAAATATATTTCATTGGAAATTCAAGTGATCAAGTAAATCGATACATTCACATCTAAACACACGCACGAACACTGCCTTTTATATATAGAGAGAGATATTCAGTTTTAAATAAATACAATAATTGATATCAAACTTTCAGTTGTGTTCATATGTTCTGAAATCTAGCAATAGCAAAGCACTGCCGGGTTCAGCTAGTTATCTATAAATCTCTGTAAATGATGTCAATGACCTTCAGGACATTGAGAATTTATCGAAAGTCGATTAAGATGTTAACGAATCTAAATATTTATGAAAACCATTTATAAAACGAAGACTATGAAAAGTAAAAAATCATGGAAGTTTCAGTGATTTATTTATTTATGAAGTTTCAGTCATTTATTTCCCTCTGATTTAGGAAAGGGAATCTGAAATATTATTCAATGGTTCGTTCTTGTAAATTCAAAAAGTTTTGGTATCAAAGATACCTTTGGCATGACATTTTTTTTCCTTCAGTTCATTCAATGCAAACGAGCAGATGACGAAAAATAATTTTTCACAAATAAATGATTTTGTTTTTTAAAAACAATCTGTAAACTCGATTTTAATAATTTTGGAGATTTTAAAACTAATTTAAATGCGTGAAAATCGTGTTAATTATAAACTTTTCTAAATACTTTTACAGTTACTTTTCAAACAATTAAGATACATACGTAACACAAGCAACATCTATTTAAAGAGTGTGAGTATCTTTTAGCTAACATTCATCAATAAAAAATTGCATGGAAGTTATTTTCTGGGGGAATGCCAGAATTTCTGATTTTGCACAATTGTTCACAGTTTGAGGAACTCGTGGTCCCAATAAGATCATTCTACGTGATTGAGAATCCCACCAATTAGCTTGTCTGGAATAATACCACACAATCAAATTACCTAAAAGTAGTGGCATTGATAGAATTCCCATAGCTTATTAGGTAGGGGATTTGCATTAACGTGAAATGATCTGAAGAGTGACACGTGGTCATGTGACTGCACCCAGTACTATTCCAATGTAAAATCCAATGCAGCAACGTAAAGTGTTTTAACAGAGTATTACCATTTTTCCAGCATACTAGAGAAGCATAGACGGCCATTTTGCGTTCGAGAGAATATTCCAGGAACTCTTCTGTGCCCTTTGGGATTGGAAAGCATGAACTGAGAACACCGTCGATTATATAAAAGTTTTTCAAATATGATATGTTAGACAATGCTGGATTGCTTAACTGGATTTTGGCCGCAATGTCTGAAAATAAATGATTTAACCGAGTCACAAATGATTGTTAATGAAATGTATAAGTTGAAGATCACAATAAAAAATAGCGTGCATAAAACATAAAAATACCCGAAATAAAATGACGAACAATAATATAACGTGAAGTTTAATTATTCTGACAGCAATAGGTGTATTATCAGCGTGTTGACTTTCCACGTATGTGTTAGGCAAATGTTTAAAGTTTGCACTTCGTCACATTAAGAGTGTTCATTAGGATGGGCCAAAAAACTTGAAAGTTTTTCTCTGTCGCTATACAGTGGAAAAGTTGCGAATTGGTGAGAAATAAAAGGAGTTTAGAAAAGCAGAGTATGCAGTCAATGGATTTCCTCCCATGTTGGAGTCTTCGGCAATGAGGTGTCGGACTTGTTTCCGAAAGAGGGAAATGTTCTTCCTTCTGCCGCCTCTGGTGAACTCTTCGCGTCCGAAATATCTTCTATTCACAGGGCTAAAGCAAATTCTACTTGGAAAATCCCTCCCGCACACGAATGGTATGCTAGAAATCGTCCTGGTCTGTCTCTACAGTCCGAAGGCACAAGATCTGCACAAACTGCATTGGCCAGACTTCGTAGTAGCTATATCAAAAGCTTGAAATTCGTCGACAAAGAAAAGAATGATTCCTCTTGCCCTTGCTCCTGTCCTGCTTCTCCTGCTCATGTCATTGACTGTATTGGCGCCTCTGAGAGGCTGCTGTGGAGTGAGGGGGGGATATGGACTTGTGGTAATGTTAGAGCGACATGGTATAATGGACCTGGTCTAGTATTTGGACCAGGGAGACATGAAACAACAACATAAAAGGAGTAAAAACATTAATTAAATTGATTGATATCGTCCGCTCCCACAATGGCCTTCAAGTCCTAAAAAGTAACGAAAATCGATTGTTTATCATTAATTTTTTAAATATTAAAATTTCTCTTTATCCATTCATTTTAGCGTTAGATGTTAAGAAATCATCTTCTTAAGAGTCATAAATTTCATTTTTATCAAAATCGGTCTATAACTTCCAGAGGAAGATTCCTTTTAAAGTTGACAAAATGCATCAATATGGAATTTTGAGCTGCTCATCATCATCATAATCTTCACACATTATTTTGACGATGAAATGCAACAAATCAATGTATATACACATCAAAAGTATTTTTATGTCTAAAAAAATACCAAATTTCTTTATTGTTTAGAGTTACACATTGCAAAGTTGGTTCTAGGTTCTAAACAAGAATATTTAGTTCAGAACCAGTGGCATACCTACATAAAATGGCGCCCAAACCATATACTCAAACTGCTCCTCCTCCCCTATTTTCTTTTGAATTGTGATCGTCATTTTTTCTTTCGAAAATTTTATTCTTGGGCGTGCAAACATTAAAAGAGAAGGAAGACTTAAAAGTTAACCTAAGAGTATTTTTGAGTTGATATGATTTACATATTTCAAATAGCGGGCAGCCTTTCAATCTAAAAGGTATCATATGATTATTTAAAAAAAAAATGGTTGAGAAACAAGTTTTATAAAAGCAATTCGAAACGTTTTAACGAAATTTTGTATTTTAACGAGCATTGATGTATTCTAACTTTAAACGCTTATACAGGGTTCAAATAAGAAATTAAAATAGTTTTCTGTGTGAAACTTTTGATACATCAGAAATATATAGATAAAAAATGCATACAATTTTTCTCGTACTTAAAAAACTATGAAATGCATAAAAATATCTTAATCTGTCGAAGAAACAAAATCCAGACACAAACGATTGATATCGAAAAAAGGGAAAATAGGGACAGGGGTAAGTTGTTAAACGGGGCAAATTACTTTATTTTCTTTCTTTGTTTATTTTTGTCAAGATCTAATTATCAATGATAAGTTGTGGAATTGGTGCATAAATATGGATTTTTGAATAAAATTTAAAAATCAATAAAATAATTTGAATATTTGAGAGTCCGTTTGACAGCTCAAATAGAAGTGATGAACTCTCTCTACTTATACATGAAAGTCAAAATGATTTACATATTTTTGTCTCGCATTTTGTAAATTAGTTTTCTGAGTGATTATTTTGTAGGTTAGTTTCTTAAGTTTAAGTCTTTAAATTTCTAAAAATTATTCTTAACAAAATCAAAGAGGAAGAGAGCTTCATTATTGACAATAACACTAAAATTTTGGACTTTATCAAAGAAAATAAAAAAATTAGTAGCATTCATACATTTGATTTTGAAAATCTTTTTACTAGCCTCCCACATAATAAATTAATTGAAGTGTGCTCTAATTTATTTGATATATACCTTAATACTGATTTAATTGATAAAAACAAATGGTTAGAAATGTGCAGGGTTAATATTTGTGAAAATTATCTCTTTAATGGAATTAACTACTTTAAGCAGGTTCTTGGTATTCCTATGGGTTGTTGTTTTTCAAGTGCACTAGCCGATTTATTTCTCCACTCATTTGAGAGGGATTTAATTAAAAATGAAATTGTTTATGGTTTTCGTTTCATTGATGACCTTTTAGTCTTTAATCACAATAATGTTAACTCCATTTTTAGTTGCTATCCAAAAGAACTCAAATTAAATAAAACTAATAATGAATTAAACAAATGTAATTTTTTGGATCTAGAAATTGAAATCGGGAATTCAGATATTTTGGTTGGAATATATGAAAAAAGAAAGGAATTTAATTTTAAGGCTATTTCACTTTGCAACTTTCAGACAAATCTTGATTTTAAAATTATTAAGAACTCTATTTATTCTCAAATTAATAGGATTAAACACATCTGTAATAACCACTCTTCTTTAGTCAAAGCCCTAGGTAATTTAAATAATAACTTAAAGGATAACGGATTCCCTTTTTGCTTCCTTAAAACTTGATTTTTAAAATTAGTTTTTGTTCTCCTGAGAAATAGTTCAAATTTTTATTCATAGATGGAGCTACTGGATAGCTTCTAGATCGTTGATTGTTTTGTATCTATTGCGTCACTTTTCTGCTTGGCTAGCTTCTGAAAGAAGGTAAATTTTTATCTCTTTCTTTTGATTATGGATTTAAAAAAATTTTGGATTTATGTTCTTTATTTGGTGGCCGGACAAGATTCAGACCACAGGAAGGAATAAATTTTGACTTTTTGTCGTTCCTTTCCACAGAAAATCTTGTTCCTTTTTGAACTAAAAATGGCGTGTGGTTTCTGATGAGTGAGCCATTTTAGTTCCTTTTCATTTTGAATAATTTCTTAACAAATTGTTCTAAGTATTGGTAAATTTTGGTTTCTCTATAGTTCTGGTTGTATTTTTAAAAAAAATTTCTGTTGAAGCAATTACTTTTTGCTGCTGCGTTTGCATGCAAAACCGTCTATTGTTTTCATTATTTTTCATTTTATCATTGTTTTCTTTTAATTTGTTTTCTTTTAATTTGTTTTCTTTTAATTTAAATTTCTTTTATTTGTTTTTGTATTTCGTTAGATTTGGCTGCATATGCGCCTTTCTATTTAATGCAAAATATGTTATTGTTTTTTATTTTAATCAAAATTTAATTAATTAATTTTGCTAAATTTTAAGAATTATAACTATTAGTTTTTTAAGAGTATATAACGTATATACTCTTTCAACTTCAAAAACAGCAGGAGAGGTCTCTCCTATATTTTTTCATTATACTCCCTAATCAAATTATTAGACCGACTCCCCATCTTAAAAAGACTCTCCAGCGGAAGGGTCTCGAGAAATGCTGAAGACGTGGTTGCAGAGGAGGGCGGTATCCCACTTTCTTGTGAAGAACTAAAATCAGAAAAAAAATATGTAAAATATTTTATTTTCAGGTGATAGGACATCAGCCATGTACTTTTTAAGCAAAAAAGTTGTTTTTTTTAACATCCACTTGAAATCCCGCGTCCATTTTAATAGACATTCGTGTTTTATTTACAAAAATAGCTTCTTTCCAACCCAAAGCCTTTAGATCCGACTGTTCAATGCTTTGGATGGTCCCATGCTGCCACCTATCAATTATGCATAATTACTTACATTAGTTTAATAAATTTATATAATTTATTTATTAATTGTATTAGTTAATATATAATCTCCAACTTAAATATATATAGTGTTATATATTCCGTTCAAGAGTATTGATTTCGATTTCTGAGAAAATTGGTCGAAGATCATAGCTTTGGATCTCAAGAGGATAGAATGCCTATGCAATAATCGTAAAGAGCTAATCAAAACGTCTTCAATGATATATTATTTAAATTTTTCTGATGGACTGGTTTCCTTCACTGTTTTTTTTTAAATAAAATGGTGAAGTCGGGTAAGATGACGAATTGGGTGGAGGGTAAGATGAAGAACCCCTCCGAGTTAACCCATTTAAGACCGCTCCGTGTTTTCTTTACCAGAAATGCGCCAGATAGTTTTTTTAACACTTAAGCATTAAGAACACATTTAAGCTGTTTTCATAAAATTAAATTTATTTTCATTGGAGTTACAAAATGTTTCCCCTTTTTCGCTACATCAGTCGAAAACGATATTAAGAAAAAAAAATCCCCGTCGGGCAAGCCGGAAGGCTAAGGTAGGTTCCTTTGGTGTGGAGATATAAGGAAAGGCACATTTCGTCTTCTATTTTAATTAGGATTATAGCTTCAAAAATGAAAGGGTGTGGAATAGAATACAAATGATGAGAGCTTTCTAACAAGGAGTAGCATGCCTAGGTTAAAATGCAGTTTAATTTTATTTTTTTTTGGGGGGGCGGAGTGAAAATCACTTTTCAGGTCATAACTTCTAAGCAATTGTAACTATCAAAAAACATTGAATACAAAAGTTGTTCGTTATGAAAAGACGATAATTTGAATTTTTTTTTATCTTCAATAGTAAGTGAACTACAGGGAAATGAAAATTTCAGCCCCCACCATTTTCACCCCTTTGAGCTGGATGCCATCTACGAACTCGACCGATATTTTCAACTTCCTTACACCATATCCCTCGCCGGTTAAAATCTAATAAAAAAATTGACCTAAGTCTAAAAGTTTATTTTCCCCTCGACTTGGCCACGAAATATATAATCAAAAATCTGATACACCTGGCAGTGCAAGAGATGAAAAATAATTTTCTATCTAATTCTTTTATTAAAAAATTTTTTTGTCTAGAATATTTTAATGCACACAATTCTTTTATCGTCTGACCGTTTTGCTATTTAAAAATTAGAAAGTCAATTGAAACAAACGATTTTTTGAGGAGAATATCAAATAAACCAAACGAATTTTAATAACATATTATTGTTCAGAAAATTCATTTATCGTCTGCAATGTTTGTAAATTAAACCATTCAATTAAGTCAAACAATTTTTAAAAATTAAAATGGAAATATCAATTAAACCAAACGAGTTTTAATAAAATTGCATGCAAATTCGTTTTCGTGTGAAATGCTTGTAAATAAAAATGAAAATATTAATTGAACCAAACGATTTTTAAAAACCTTGGAATACTAGTTTTCCTCATATGTTATTAATACTTTTTAAATAAACTTTTTACAATTTAATTAAACATTGTGACGTTTTAGCTTTATTTACTTAAATTAGCACTCGACGGAGTTCCAACATAAAATCTTTCTATCTTCTGCCTCTTTTATTTTTAATTAGAATGAGAAAATCTGTTGCACGAAGGAATTTTCAAATCTCCTAGCTTTTTAAAAAGCTAGTCTGTCCAAACGATTTTGATAAACCACGAAGATAACTTTTATCATAAGTTAGTAAAAATTTTAAAGAATGATATAAATTTTTAGTAGCAAATTAAATACGTGTTTACAGCATTTACAGCATGGGATATGAAGACAGTGATTTGGGACACTGAATTTAAATCTCGACAGTTAATAGCAAATATTCAGGTATTAAATCAATTTTAAAGTAACAAAAAACTTCAAAAAATTTTTAAGTTAATGAGATATTTTTCAATATCAATAAGGAAAAAGTGAAATCTTATTTTTAAACATTTATCTTTCTCAGGTGTTGGTTATTTTATATTAAATTTCCTAAACAAATCTTTGGCGCCACCATGTATAATTGATTAAAATAAACTATTTAAATAATTAAAATTAACTATTTATTTAATTATGACTTCTTTTTCTAATTAGGATTTAGGGTTAAATCTTCAATGAAATCTTCTTTATTTTTCATAGCATTTCTAACCAATAGTTTGAATTTATCTTAATATAAATGAAAGTCCCTGTGGCTGTCCTGAACCAATGAACCGTTTCTTTAAGAACGAAAGTTACAAAATAAAAACATGCAACAGAAATTCAAATTTTATGAAAGAACTATTTTTAATAACTTAAAAAAACAGAATTCATTTACTAACACTCAAATCAGAACTTTAAAAGCAATTAGTCAAAAACTTCAAACATAACAAATAATGATTCGCAATAGAATGCAACACAAATAACGAAAGCATTCGCTATTAAGTAAATCAAGTAACTCATTTGCCAACACTCAAATCAGAACTAATTAAAATCAATTAGTATAAAACATTACAGATAAAAAATTATTGAAGCACCGCAAATTCAATTACTAAAAAATGTAAAGATACTTATCATACTATAATAAATAAACATAAAGGGATAACGGAATTTTTTACCGCGCGTGGGTGAAGCAGCATAAATAATAAAAAGAAGGGAAAAGTAAATCAGCAAAGATTGAAAACAGTGTATTTAAACAATTTACAGACGTAGGCAGATCGTCTGAGTCTGTTTTGCAAGTAGGCAAACCAAACCGCGTGACCTCATTACTTCAATCTCTGGCTTCTTATATATATTAATCGATAACGCTCTTCAACTTTGTAGCCGACGTTTTCCCTTATTTTTTACCGTTTTCGAGATAGGAACTCTAACTCGGGAGTTTGCAACGAGATGGCGATCTAAGTGGACTCATCGCATAGCGCTTAGCCATTTTACTATACCTAAACACTACTTTCATGATCATAACTGCCGTTCTTCTGAAGCAAGCTAATATGGGGTGGCACTTATTTAAGCGGGAACCCTGTATGTTACCGTTAAAGTATGAAATCCATTATTGTATAGAATACATAGTTATTCTATAGAATAACTGATCAAGTCAGTTAAAGTGTGAAATAAACTTTTATTTTACACTTTAACCGTTATTATAGAGAATAACGGTCCACACATCGTTAAATTGTAAAATAGCCGACATGGTTCAGACCGCTTGTTAGTCAAATTAGTTATTTGTATTTTCATCATCTGAAGTGGGCACCGGATTTTTATTTTTATTTTTAAGAAACATCCTACGGCTTTGCTATCTGCCAAAGGAAGTTATAGACTCATTTTGATACAAAAATAAAATTTATTACGCTTAAGGAAATGAGCACTTAACAAATAGTACTGTAATAAAGACACCAAGATAATTTTTTTAAAAAAAATGAAAAGCAATAGATTTCTGCCAATGTTTTCGACATTGTAAGCCGATGCGAGAGCGGAAAATATCAATCAATTTAATTATTTTTTTCTTCGTTTAACTCCTTACAAATTTGCAAGTTTTCTGCTGTAAAGAGACATGAAAACTTTTTGAGCGCTTGAACAATTCAAGCGCTAATCTTTGTGGATCTTGAATAGTTGTGTTGCATGAAATTATCTAGATTTTTTCAGATACCATTATATATTAGGTTGGCTGATGAGAAAGTTAAGCGAAGTGGAAAAATCGAGTCGATTACTTCCATCAACGACCACATCATCCTCAGCTGAAAAGTCATTTTAACGTTACACCTTGGATACTCAGGAGGGTGGACAACTTTGAAGGCTAATCCGCTCTAGTTATTAGCTTCTACTGAAATTAATCAATCGAGATTGAACTGGAGTAGCCAAATTCCGAGCCACAAAATATTAGACGACATAAGAGGATTGCGCCATTTGGTCACACGAACAGAAGAAATTACCAGTGCATTTTGATGACCTTCCACCTAGACCAGAATACGAGTGTTTGTTCTTTGACCTCGAGAGGAGACAGATGTCTCGGTAAAGACTTACTCGAGCTGCAGAGACTCAGATAAGTCCTCTCTTAATTGTTTTTTCCGATTAAATATTAAAATGAAGATCACGTTCCTATGATACTTTTATTCCGCTACGAGTAATACTTAAAGAATCACACAGATGGTGTCCACTCTTATGTTGGTCCAATAGCTAATTTCTGAATCTTAAAAGAGAGACATATATTTTCAATTGTAAAAATACTTCAAATGACGTAAGGAATTAGATGTTTTTCTCTTAAGATGTAGAAATTAGACGTTACTCCACAACTAGAGTGGATACCACCGTAATGAAGAACATGAGTAGTTTAGAATCTGAAATAGGCACTCTTTCCTCCTCATTCTGAATAGATACTTCTTCATCTCTATTTGTATAGAAAGCCTTTATTAATTTCGGAATAGTATTTTGTTTTATTAATGCTTATAATGAATTTCTTTTTTTTACGAATCTTGTTCCAACAATTAAAAAAGAGGTTGAGCTTGGAAAGGAATTCACTCAAGGATTGTATACAAACAATCTTCCTAAGGGGATATACGACCGTTAAAACTCGAAAACTTTCAATTTTATGAAAAAAATATATAACATTTACCAGTCTTTTATGAACAATTTAAAACAATCCGCGTTAAAAAAATTCCCATAATTATGAAGGTTATGCAGAATGGCCATATTTTCAACCCTCTGACTGCATAATTTTTTTTGAATAACTATTCAGATGCAATGTTTTAAACCATGTTAAAATACCATTGAACGAAACGAAATGTAATTTACATGTAGGGCTTTATAAGTATAATATGATTCAACGTTTTAAAAGTGCTAAATAAACCATTAACTTGTGAAAATCGCAGAATGCAGCAGAAAACGGACGAACTTCAAACCAGTGAAAATCGCGGGATATTCAAACAGAAGTTTAAAGCCCTATATCTCAAAATGTGTTTTTTTGATATTGCGTGCACAATATCTCAAGAATTATGGAATATTATTACATAAAACTTTTTCTGAATATGTATTATGCTATGTCCTACAAATTGAACCATAATTTATGTACATATTTTCTCCGAAAATTTTTTTTGGGATAAGAAAAGTTTAAATTTTAACTATTTTTAACATTTCATTTTAAATTGGTATATAAAATATAAATTAAATTTAAATGTTAATAATTTGTGGTTGAGTTTCTTAAAGAGACTGTTTGGATGACTTAGATACCCAAAATATCGCGTTTAGCCCAATATTTTTTCCGTAATCATTCGCTCAAAGTGACTATCTCATTTGTTCTTCGAAAGTTAAAGACATATTTTTTACTTTCTGAAATAGATACATACCAATATAAATGTTTGAAAATGTGTGTACTATAAGAGAAATAACAGATATTTTTATAGGAGAAAAGGGTATGAATTACATTTTTTCAGAGATATAATGTATCGAATTTGACAGTTTCCCCTGATTATTTCGAGGTTTAATAGTTGTATGTTCCTTTGACATTTCTCACTAATAAGAGTCAAGTGGGGCAAGCTTTGGAGAATTGAAATCTTACATTCTGACTCTTGATTTACTATCAACAATTTGCAATCTTTTGAATCTCACTCTACTCTGCATTTTTCTCATCTTCTCCCGGTATTAAGGTGTGGGGTCAAGTCATCCTTCCCGATGACGTGTCATATCTGTGACATCATAGCCGGCTGTGTATGTTTGCTGAATTTGAATGCGCGGCCACCCCACCCTTCTGGTGATGTCATCTCTTGGCCAATGGCGAAGAAGCACTGCAGTACTTAAAGACGTCGTTCCATTTCCTCGCTCTTATGTTTGCATCTTAACAGCGCGCGTGGTTGTACGATGTAGTTACTATAATTTCTTTTTATGAACTTTGCTGTTATTTTATTAAATATATTGCTCTTTTAAATCTGCATCTTCATTCCTGGGTAGTCTAGAGTTGTCAACACATTGCAACCATACAACATTAACCGTTCTGAAAAAAATGAAGTCTTGTGGGTAGATTTTAGGTGATGTCTGGAGTTGACTCATAACTAGGACCTCCTACCACCGCCATCACCTTGCATTGGTGAACTCTCATGTACTTCTGTCTGAGCGATCCTGGCATGAGGCACCATTTGAATGTCAATCTACACTGCATTTTTCTTACCATCGTCCGGTATTAAGGTGTGGGGTTCAGTTGCCCCATCATGATGATCTACGCATTAGCCGCACGTAATGAGCCTATTATGAGGGGGCCGCTGTTTTTCGTAGGGACCCGGTCATTCCTGTTTAATCGTCTTGCTTAGGACGACAGGAGTAACTCTTGTGGTTACCATGGTCCGGCTCGTTACGTTTTGAGAAATCTTATTTCTGAACAACTGGAATTCCAAAAATAGTTTCTCTTGTCTAAAGCGTTGCAGATTCATTAAACTCACGGCGTCGAATATTTTCAAGATTGCATTTCTTTCCATTTGCATTGCTTCGTATAAGAAAAAGCGGAAATTCTGTCTATTCAACCATTCGTGGCGATCCTGAATTCCTTCCGATGACGTCACTCTTGAAACTACTTACTTAGCTGCGCAATATACGAGCGATGCACGAGGCAGCAGACTAAATGTTCATGCGCCAGATAACTGAATTTCATCTGTTTTTGGTGTTCCACTAATATCTAACTGGCACTTTATTAATGTTTTAATAAATGTTAATTTTTATACCTAAAGTTGTTGCTCTAATTTCATGAATATTATGGATGCATACTTTTACATAATTCAGCAACCATAAATTGTTATCGTTTATTATACTTCTAATAATTTTTAGCGAAGGAATCCTTTTTTAATCAAATATAAATATCCTCAACTTCTTTTAAGTGAACAGACAGTTTGGTTGAAACAATTCACATTCTCTCCCTTTCCTACTTATTATCAAACTAAAATAGGGGAATTGGGTGCTAGATTAGATTTCATGACAATGGAGCGCCAATTATTTCAGCACTGGTATGCGCAATTATCTCCATATTAGTTTTTGGGGCTCGGGAAGGATTGATCATGAGGATCAGTTCAATGGCCTGCCACTTTATAGAACTTCGGCTATTTCTGACACCTAAAGGCTCTCGAATATCATTACGGCTGTACATGTGCGTTAAATGCATGTGGCTTTTTATACATTACACTCATCCGTTCATTGAAACGGCAAATCATGCATTATTGTTGACAGACGAAACCAAATTTATCTTAGCTTAGATATATTTGAAGCAATGCGAAGAATATTTTGCCACGTATCTCATAATTGTGAACCACAATCCGATTGAAACGATGACATCCTAGACTTTCCGTATCACACCAGTAGGAGGACAGTTGATCCACGATATAGTTTGCACCAGGTAATACCCAGTACACGGCAATTCGGGTTTCGAACCTGGAACCCAATGGCCCCCAAAGCCGATGCATTTACCATTAGGTCACCTCGACCTCTAGAAGTTATGAATAATTATTGTAGTGAATTAGCTCTTAGAGACTTATAGGTAAATTTGAACTTAGTGATTAGCAAAAACAATAATGTCTCTATAAGAAGATCTTCATCGCACAAAAAGCATTATGTTATTTTTAGCAAAGATAGAGAGACTTTAGCATTATTTACCGCAGAATGGTGTCCCTTCAGACCATTTTCCATTTGATTGACAAATTACCTTCTTGAAGGTACCAATCACGAGGTCTTCCTCAAAAAGTGCCAAATTGTCGTTGCAAACATATTTAATTCTCATCCCTGCCCAATATTCTGCTTTTTTCGGTTCATATTTGCCTCTTTCTGGGAAGTCAGGAGGAGGGCAGGCTGTAAGAAAGAAAAAGAGTCTGTTAATTCGTGTAAAGCCCATTTCACACATGCGATTTGTACTGTAAAAGTCATTGGCGACTTGCGGCGTGAAGTTGGGTAGTGCACATATCTCCGATTATGTTCCGATTTTCTTCTGGCATCTAAAACAAATGCGAAGCAAAAGTGTAGCTAATTACTTCTCTGACACCTCAGTTCGAAAGGAGTCTCATGAGCACTACTGAATTGCTATTGTAGATTGATTGATTTATTTGTTAGAATAACTAGAGATCTACTAACTCCAGTAAGAAATTTTGCACTTAATCAGCATGTGAACGTTTGATTTAGGAAAACAGATTTAACGTGCAGCAAAGACAGTTTATGTCCAAATTTCAATTTTAAACGTTGTGTTTTCTGCGATGTTGTCATATGCAGCAGGCATTAAAACGATATTCTCTCCACCTTTCTGTCCACTTAGTTAAAAATAACTTTTTATTTTCTCAAATTTAAAAAAAAATGTCCTTTTTAAATAAAAGAATACATTTGAATATATGTTTCAAAGATAGGAGAAGTGCCTATCAAGGAGAAATCTGAAGCTTTCATCAGTTCATTTGATGCTGTTATATCATGCTAATACAGTGTAAATGGCAAAATTGATCTATGTTTGCAAAGGGGAGAAACAATATTGTAAATTTTATATTCACCAATGCTGAGGAATAATGCGAAAGCTAAATTGGGAATTTCAAGTTCAACAAAGATTACCTATGTTGTGATGACAATATTGTTAATTCTGTATTTAACAATATGGAGCAAAATTCAACAAGTTCAACAAAGATTATCTATGTTGTGATGACAATATTGTTAATTCTGTATTTAACAACATGGAGCAAAATTTGATTGTTCAGCTTCTTTTTACTTGATGTGACCAGGCAATTTGGATACGTCTTTACAAATTCCTGGTTTTGATTCTTTTCCCTGTTTTAAAAAGCATTCGGTTTTTAATAAAATGACTTTGATCGTCATTTTTTTGTTTATTTAACCTAAAATAAATTTATTAATAATAATAATTTAAATAAATTATATATAAATAATAATAAATATTTTTTAAAAATATTTGAATTTAAAAAAACTGACTAGGTTTAGATGTGAAAAATTATGCTTACAAAAAATTGCCCATCTCAGCTTTTTCTAACTATCTATCCTATTAAAATTCGAAGGTAAACAAACGTATGTATGTATGTATGTATGTCCGGCTATCTCCTCACGAACCGCTGAACGGAGAAGCACGCGGAAAGTACCAAAAGATGGGGAATAATCCAAGGAATCCATTTCGGCCATTTAAAATTCGAAATTACAATTAGTTAAAAAGATATTAATTAAAAACGTCAAAAGGAATGAATTGACGTGCTGCCATCTATTGGCAGAATGGTGAATTCATTCACGGCGGTTTCTTTTTTTCCCTATTATTAGTTTTCGCATCCGGTGTTGCATTTTTTTTATTTATTTAACGGAAGTTGGTATTTCTTTTGAGCGATCTTCTGTGTTCTTCTGTGTTTGCATTTATTAACAACTGAAAAAAATCGTTTTCCTGCATTTTTCTTTCTTTTTTTTTGTCATACGGTATTTCGCAACATTACCTTTGTTGGGGAAAATACTTAATCATTTTTATCCGGGTTTTTTTTTTCATTATTATTCGTTTTATTTTTTCTTTTGCAAAACAAATTTCATGCTAATCTGTTTTAATTTATAAGCATAAGAATTCTCGCGTTTTCATTCAAACCAAACTGCTTTAAGGTAGTAAAAAGGCTAGAACTGTTAGTTAAAAAGATATTAATTAAAAACGTCAAAATGAATGAATTGACGTGCTGCCATCTATTGGCAGAATGGTGAATTCATTCACGGCGGATTCTTTTTTTTCTCTACTATTATTTTTTGCATCCGGTGTTGCATTTTTTAATTTATTTAACGGAAGTTGATATTTTTTTTTTTTTTTGAGCGAGCTTCTGTGTTATTCTGTGTTTGGATTTATTAACAATTGAAAAAAATAGTTTTCCTGCATTTCTCTTTCTTTTTTTGTCGTACGGTGTTTCGCAACGTTTACGTTTGTTGGAGGAAAATATTTATTCATTTTTAATCCGTTTTTTCATTATTATTCGTTTTATTTTTTCTTTTGCAAAACAAATATCATACTAATCTGTTTTAATTTATAAGCAAAGGAATTCTCGCATTTTCATTCAAACCAAACTGCTTTAAGGTAGTAAAAAGGCTAGAACTGAAAGTTTTAATCCACCAAGAGAGGATTCCAAACAGATTTACGTTTGTTGGGGAAGCTTAGTGACAATATTTGTAGGTGAAAAAACAGAGGCGAGCATATGAAAAAATGGATTCCGAGAAACGCTGGGTTATTAACTATAAGGTAATTAAAAGGTTGGATTTAAAAATTTTAATTAAACAATATAGGATTCAAAGGATTTTTTACGTTTTGGGGGAAACGTAACGTTTACGTTAGCGACAATATGTGTAAAAAAAAATAAACCGGAGGCGGGTATATGAAAATTAGTAATAAAAAGACTAGATTTAAAAGAATATTTACATTTGTTGGGGAAAGTAAGTGACAATACTTGTTGAAAAAAAACGCAGCCGGGCGTATGAAAATATGGATCCCAAGGCCTCACATGATCTCACTTCTCTCCGCCCGGGAATATCCCATTATTCAAGATTGCCCGTGCAACGCCGGGCCATGCAGAAAAGGAACATTTATTTTCAAACAACATACCGTTCAACAGCTAATGCAATTTAAAATGTGTAATTACAATATACAGAATATACCCGGAGTTTCTGATTAAAAATACATCAAAATAGAAAAAAGAAAAAAAAGAGAATTAATAAAACTGATCTCATTAAAAATATAAAAATAAAAATACATTTGGATTTATACATTTTTCGAATATATTCCGAGAGGCAGAACGAATTTTTTTTGAAAATCGACAATGCAAATAAGAGGTTTAAACTCACAGTTTACATTAAAGATTCGTTAACGAAGGCATTTACGATACCGTTCAGTAACTGATAAAGACGAAAGAGGACTTCGTAAACATAGAAAGTATATTCTAGAAAATTTAAAGGGTTTCTTAAAAAATCGTGATTCTCACAGATGTTATTTGTTTATAAATGCAGAATCTTCAACAAAATTGTACGACACTCACAGAATTCTCGACAATATGTGAGATACGCATTGTAATAAAATTTGAAGTTAATACTATGAATATTAGAGGAGATACGAGTATTTGTAGTTGATGTTTTACTGCGGATGTGCGAATCTAGATATATAAAACCCAAAGTATGTATTTATATAAGTTTCAACGTATACATAGTTGTTCCAACATCATTTCCAAATGGCAGCACCAGTTTTGATGAAACTTGGTTCACAGCTTCCTCACTAACCGAATTGCATCACTGTAGAGGTAAATACAGCCTAACCCAGTCCCACAGGCTAGAATGGGGCAAAACCTCCAAAATGCATGTGACAAACAGGCATGCTAGGACAGTGGTTCCCAACCCATGGGCCGCGGTCCACTTGTGGACAACGGGTAGCCTATTAGTGGGCCGCGGAACGCTAGTCACGAGTTAAAATCATGAGTGCTCCTTTATCCTTATTAAAAGATGTATCTCAATTGCATTACCAGTGTGTCAATAACTGTAAATGCGTAGCATAAAAATAGTTTTTAAGAAACGGTGCCGTAAATATTACTGAAATAAAAATATGAAAATAACCAAAGTCATTCGTTCCTTCTAACAAGTATATTACTAGAAAAAGTGAAACCAAAACTAAAACTCTCGTTCAATTACCAGTTAAATTCAAGTTTATTAAGTTATGAATTACTTTATTCCACGGAACTATATGCTCGCCATTTTGTACGGCGGAAGTTTTTGTATGTTATCTGTCCAGCGTCACCTGGCTGGCGAGATTCCTTTGTGTAACTCTTGAATTTGGCTTGTCTGAACGTGAAAAAATGTGATGCATCTGCGGTGCTCGAGGGCCGCTAGGCTTTTTTGGTGCTTGCCCCTGCAGTTATGCCGATGGTCCTAAAAAAATGGTTCGAATTACCAGCAAGAATTTTTCCACGATATTCTGTAAGAATGTGGATCGTTCAGTTTTCGATGATGCGAATTGAGTCCGTTCTGAACTGAAGCTGAATTTTTTACGTTTGTAATTGCGGTTTTTGTAATCCGTATTTGTTCCTTTCAAAATAAGTTTGCGAAATAACTGAGATATAATGTGCCATTCTTAAAGTTAATATCAGTGATCGCTTCCTTGAATGAAGGGTTCTGTTATATGGTGGCGTAGGGATGAAATGACCATATTTCTCATCACTGTTGCTGATTAATTTTCTTGAATCACCTGTGGATCACTACAAAGCTTGCTGTTTGTGTTTTTCATCTTTACCATTTCTGTTGTTTAAGAATGAGAAGTGTCGCTTTTGAAAGATTGTGCTGAAAATTTGTGTGTGCAGGAAAGAATTTCAAGTCGAATACTAATCAAAGAAAATTTGGTTTTCCATGCTAGGATTCACTGCAAGTAATTATGCAAAATCTTGAAAAAAGTTTGCTTCCACTGATTCAAGATCCTTCTTGTGACACTAAATTTTATGCGTGAACATCGAATATAACTACTTTAAGACTAAATAAAGAAGAGAAAATTGTGTATATATGTGTCCCTTTTGTATGCATATGAAATAGGCGAAATAGTGTACATCATTTGTGCAACAGAAGTTTTTTCGCTTGAACTCATGGCATGAATATTGGTCTAAATGTAATGAATGAATAAGAATTCCTCGTTATTCAAAAGGCGAATGAATAAAAATTGTTTTTCGAGTCACTCTTGATCACTTGAGGTGCTGTTTGAAAGAAGGAGATTGACATCAACAAAGTTTATATTAAAATATTTAGTACTTAAACTATTCAAGTAATAATATTAACATTCGTGAGAATTTTAAATGTATATTGTGCAAGAATATAACGATATATTAAGAAGAGAATAAAGAACCCAAAATAATAAAAACAAGCACCTGCAAACTTAACAGGAAATATTTTCATCAGCTCATGAATATTTTTTGGAATTGTAAAGCCCTAATATAAATTTATAATTGGAAAAATGTTAAAGTAGTGTTTATATAAAACAATGAAAAATATTATAATATAGAATAATATTACCTGCAATTTTTTGTTCCTTTTGACGTTTGTCTTCTGAAAGAAAGAATAATACAGAAATGTGAGTCTTTTAAGAAAAAAAGGAACAAATACATAAATACAAGGTGCGTTCGAAAAGTTCGGTGAATGGTCTCATAAAATA
Organism: Araneus ventricosus; assembly: GCA_013235015.1. Taxonomy (NCBI): domain Eukaryota; kingdom Metazoa; phylum Arthropoda; class Arachnida; order Araneae; family Araneidae; genus Araneus; species Araneus ventricosus. The sequence continues at coordinate 22,733 of BGPR01000717.1, read as the reverse complement.
AAGGAAAGAATGTATACAAACAAAATACCTTTACTAGCATTCAAAGTAATCACCATTAGCTACAATACACTTTTTACATCGGTTGTACAGCTGCTGGAAACTGTCAGCAAACGCTTCTTCCGGTATCCCTCGACGCACCGTTGTCACACGTTGCTGGATCTGCGCAATGCCGGAAAAGCGTAGACCTTTTTCTTACGCTTTTGCAAATGCTCGCGAATAATGTTGCTCACACTGTCTAGGCTTATCTTCAATTCTTCTGCTATCATTCTCAAAGACAGCCGTCGATCATCCGCAAGCATCCGTCGCACTCGTTCGATGTTGTCTGGAGTTGTGCTTGTTGGTAGTCGACCCGAACGCGGCTCATCTTTGACCACTTCCTTTCCGTCTCTAAAGCGTTTAAACCACTCAAAAACACACATTTCACTCAATGCGTCCACACCGTACACTTTCACTAATATTTCGTGTGTCTCCGTCGCCATTTTGCCTAATTTGAAGTAAAACTTGATGTTCACGCGTTGCTCCATTTCGCAGTGACGCGCCTTCTCACACTGACTCCTTAAATTGGTCGTAGCGCGCACTTCCGCTTAACTATCGTGATTTGGACGCTAGGGGGAACTAGTTGCCATGTCTCTCAATGCGTCTGTCTGAGGGCAGCATCCGAACCAGCGCGGTTATTCTACTATGGGACCATTCACCGATCTTTTCGAACGCACCTTGTAAATAAAATAATCACAGAAAATATGAGGTCTCTTCGAAAAGAAACTGTATTTTTAAATTCGAAAAATGAGCTTCTAGGAACAAGCGGCTACTCCAATGTGCTTATTGCGAATGAACAGGTTCGGCAGGTTGTCGTAGTTCGCGACAGTGTACGCCCCCAGACACAGAGGTTAAAATCATCTGTGTGCTTTTCAATCGCAACACTCTGGTCCTAATGCTGCAAGATGCATCAATTACCATGTCCATTTCCGCCTGGCTGAATGGTTGGTTGACATTTCCTGGGTGCAGGCGCATGTCAGTAACCCGGGTAATTAGCTCGCTGACCATTACGCTAAAATAGTGACCATTTCAGGGAAAGAAATGGACATTCTGTCTCCCTATTCTTATATAAAGTTCAAAATTAAAAGAAATGTCATAAAAGAGTTTGAAAATATTGGCTTAATGATGGCATTCGAAGGTTTTCTGAGCATGTGGATAGAAAATTTTTAATTCAAAATAATTTTTTAATATATTTCCTAACTGGGCATGGATCTTTTCCTTACTATTTTAATCGTTTTAAAATCCTTAATTCACCACTTTACATCTACAGGAAAATAGCGGACGAAGATAATTCTGTTTTTGACTGCATCGACACATAAAGATATAGTCTTAAAAAAACATTGGATAATCTTAAAATAGAGTGGTTTAAAAATTTATTCTTGAATAAAAATGCATCTTTTAAAATCCGAGAGATTTTCAAATAAGTGGTTGCATATGCGATAGACTCTCCCAACACTATCATGAGTACAGCTGACTTTCTTCAGTTTTCCTCTTCTAAATTATGAAATTGGTAAATTAGAAATTGGTTCTCTTTCTAAATAGCCTTATAGAAATAATGTTTTTTTTTTCTTTTTCCTTTTCAAAATTGTATTTTACATATTTTTTTCTCTCTGTTTTCTAAGGGCGGTATTCACCAAACTTGATTAATCCAGGATTAAATCGCGAATCAGCAAATCCGAGAATCAATGCTAACACTGGATCAAAGTCCTTCGGTATTCTCCTTCTACGGTTTACGTGATCCATGGCTTAACTGGAAGAAAAATGTAAGCCACTTTTTGATTGGACAATGAGCGAACTTCGCCGAAGTTTTTCGTTCCGCTTCAATCTATGGATGACAGAGACATAATATAAACATTATCTCGTGTGTTTTGATCAACTAACGCCGTATTTTGATTCTGTCGTTTTAATCTTGTTGCAATAATTATGGATCGTAAAAGGGAGAATTTTATAGAAATTAAGGCAGAGGCTTTTCTCCTCTCCTTAGATAAATTCAAATCGGTAATTGAAAATAAAAACACAGATGCAACAACTAATAAAGACAAGGCAAGCGCCTGGTCGGAATTAACTGCCATGTTCAACAGTTTTCTCGGAGTTGCAAAAAGAAATGCGAAGCAATTTATTATGTACTATAAAAATCTGAAAAGGAAGGTCAATAAAAATCAATCCAATAGGAGATTTCAGATTTTCAAGACTGGATTCGCCTGTATCTTTATTTAAACTTCGAGCGGGCGAGAGTATGCAAGAGATACTTATATTGTGCATCGTATTAGATATTTATATCGTTCTTTCATAAATTTAAGTGTAAATTGTATTTATAAAATCTTTGTTTACTATTAAGCTAATAAATACAGATAACATAAATAAAAGTTGCCTTTCCTTTTGTAAAACAACACGATATATATATGTAATAAGATGCACGATATGTCGTAAAATTTGTGCAGGCGCGCCTGTTGGAAGGCTAAACGATAACGCGATAGAAAGGCTACATTGTTCATATAGTCCAAATCATTCGCTCTATCTGGATGCACAGGCTTTTCCTTCTTTCGATTATTTCTAAAATTTCTAAACTTTCAAAATCGTCTAAATACGACAATCCATCGTCTGCCATGTTTGTTTTGATAGAAGGTAGAAGAGAAATGCGCATGCGTAAAACGAAAATCCGCTGATTATCACTGTTAATCCTTCGATTTCTGAGGAACAAAAACAGGGTGTTAAAATAGCCTGTGATCTCGGGATTTTCGTTGGAGAATACGGATTTTCATATGATCAAGGGATTAACACTGATTCCAGGTTTAATCCGAGTGTTAAAGAGTTGGTGAATAAGGGCCTAAATTCGTTTTTTTAATTTCCCTTTTTTAAATTGTATCACATATTCCTTTTTTTGGAAGCTTTTTAGTGAATCTCTTGTTCCTTTGCTCTGATGCATGAGGCTGCAATTCTTATAATTCTATTTTATTTCCTTTCTTCTGTTTGCGCTTCTTTTAATCTTATTTATTAGGTATTACATTTTAATTATTTTTATTTTTTGCTTATTCTTATAAATGTTTATTTATCTTGCTTCTATTTATTTATTATGTTTTCTGTATTTTATTGCATTTTTATTGACATTTTTATTTTGTATTGCATAACTCGCATTGTATTGCATTACCCAGTTACTATGTTTTTGCTCTTTAGAAAGAGGGTTATTCTTGTTCAGTTATTCAAAGACGCCGTGAAAGCTATGGTTTTCGATATCTCTAGACAAGATATATTGTTAATAAGAGAGGAAAAAATCGTCAAAGTCTGGCTTCAAGTGGAAAATTGTTCCAAATACATACCCAAGCAAAAATTGCAGTTCTTCGATACTGAATCTTACGTTCAATACTGCAAAGGTGAGATGTTTAATGTTAAAAAGAAAATCTGCCAACTCAAAGCTTTATTTCAAAATCATTAAATGCGCAGTATTAACTGTAAACAAAATTATTAACTCTAACCAAAAAACACAATGTTCATCCTCTTATTCCACGTCATATCGCTGAACGCAGAACAAGCTGCAGAATTTTTTATGGAACGCATTCATCCGTTAAAAATGGAAAAAATGTTACAACAATAGAGGAAGCTTCTGTCTATTTAAATACTTGAAAGAAAAAGATTATGTTATTAGGATCAAAGAGAAGAAAAGAATCACAGAACATGGTTCAGAGAATCTAAAGAAAATTTTTCTAAGGAATCTAAGAATGTTGCTGGTTTTTCATATAATAGCAAACTAAAAAGTAAAGAGAGCGGAGAAAAGTGTTAAGAACAACTCTGCATAATATCACAAATATATTTTAAACTCAGTCTTCAAATATGAAATACAACCATCTGTTTACCCACAATTCCATCAAGCAGTATAGCTACATCAAGGGAAAGCAGTTACGATGTAGAGAGTAACGGTTATCAAATTGAGTATATAAAACAAGAAACAATTGTGTAAAGTATTTCTAAATTTCTATATCTACTAATAATAAAAGAGAAAGTCTGTGTGTATGTTGGCGGTCTACAAAACATACTGTTGAATTTAGAGCTACCAAATTTGGCACAGATATGCTTTGGATTCTGAAGATGCGCACCTTGGAGCCTTTTTCTTAAAATTTTAATTCAAATTTAAATTATTTAAAGATTAAACCAAATTTCGTCGCTTTTTGACAATAACTTCTGAATGAATTGATTGACAAAACAATTTTTAATGTCATTTTAAAGAGCAAACAGGTATCTTTCCAATGATACCAGTTTTATTATTGTACAAAATTTCATATATTTGTTATAAATTTTTAAGTCATCAGAATTTTAAGGTCGCTGGTTGCGAGAGTAGAAATTGACGTAGGAGTGGCGGGGCGTAGGGGCTGTAAACATCATGTCCGCGTGTATATTCAAAAAATATTGTTAATGTAATCGCTTCGGAAGTACATATACTAAAATTAGAACGATACAGAGAAGAGTAGCATGGCCCCTGCGCAAGGATGACACGCAAAATGGTGAAACGTTCCGCGTTTTTAACGCTGAACTCAGAAATAATCTTAAGGTACCTAGCCTTAAAGAGTTTATTCTAAAATTAGCTAAAAAAATTCTTTGAAAATCTTCTTAATATTAAAAATCACTTCATGTATACCGTAAGTGCACGAGATCAATTTTATATAAATAATTCCTCTGTTTTCAGCATTCTTTTCCCTCCCCAAATTTTGTTTCCTATACTCCATGGAAACAGCTCCAAACATTCCCTCACAAGAACTGGATAGCGCAGGTGGTTAGGCATCTTTCTGCCACCCGTTCACCCCGGGCTCAAGTTTTGCCTTCGTCAGAGTCAACAAATAATTTGTCCGCTCGTCTTCCTCGTTTTTGCATACCAAATGGAAATATTAGATTTAAATTCTTCCAATACTCTCATTTAACTTTTAATTATTTTATTTTATAAATGTTTCTCAAAATTTCACAAAATTTTTCTATTCACTCAAAATGCTTACTCTTAATTATTAATCTTGGCGGTACACTGTTGAATGATCATGTGTGTTTTTATATTTTACTGTGCTCCGGGGAGAGAATATTTATTATTCAAACGTATGCCTGTTTTAGTGATTTTTTATTATTTGTTTTTATTAGCTTTTATTTGGAAATTTGTGTTTATACTGAATATAGATATTCAATTTCTTACTGTGTGTTTTTTGTTTTGTTCTGCACAGAATTATTATCCAAGATTTGTTGTTTTTTCAAGCATTTCAATTCAATATTTTTTAAATTTATAAATGGTAGTTTTCATTGACTAGATTTAAATGGTTATCATGAATTTAGTTTTGCGTTTCATAAAATGTAGTCAATTCTCTTTCTTTCACAGAAAAAACTCTATTTATTTATTTTGAGTTTTAATTAGTTTTAAAATGTAAATCATTTTTAGCTGATAAATTTAATTATTGTACTTCAAATTTTTCATTACTTATTAAAATCTTTTCCATTTTTAAAGAATAATTTTTAATTATCATTTTTCAACAGCTAAATATAAGGGATTAACTCAAAGTTAATTACATGTGAAAACATCCTGTACATTTTCGTTTTGTGTATAAAGAATTTAAATTCAGTTATACTAATTAACCTGTTCACTGTTTGTTTTTTAATTCATTTCTTTGTCCTTATTGCAATAATTGCTTTCAGCTTACGAAAATTGAAATTTTTTAAATGTCAGCCTTAATTACTTTATTACTATTAATACAAGATTGCGAACCAGCTAGTCGCCGTAGGCGGCTAGTATATCATAAATTTCGTCTCTAATAAATGTAGGGACATCCTCTGTATCAATGAAACCACAAAATATGTGTAGAACAACTGGTCTGTTCGCTCCACTCAAAATTCTCGTATACTCAGACGAAACGCTGTGCTTTGCTTTGTGTTGAGATTGACTTATTATTTAAACATATTAAGAGTTATAAGCTCCGTTCTTCTTCATATATGTCTAAAATTTATTCATTATATAAAATGCATTATAATTAAACAAAGGCAAATACATAGAAAAATATATAGAATTTTACTCCCAACTCTTGGTTGAATTTTATCCCAAGGAGATGAGGATTATCATAAACAACACTTTTTCCAGCTAATAGTCCTCTTAATCTGTTACCGCATTCATTTTGAAAAAGGTATTATCCGAGATTCACATCGCTCGACGACTTGGTGATAGCCTCTTTCCCGATCTACGTAAAACATTATAACCTTTCTGTTGTCTTGGTAAAAAGTAGCCGGTCTGGTCACTTGTTTATCGATCTGTCACTTAGTAATCCTCTGCCATCCCTCTACACAGGACACTCACAAAAAGATCTTTCCATATCATTTGGAGGGTTTCTCTAAATCTCTCTCTCGCTGTGATCCCCGCCTATTCATCCGCCCACCTTGAAAACGGGACTCCCGATATTGTACGGCATTCAGAATACCGGACAACGTCGTAGAGATATCGCACAATATCTTATGCTAATAGGGTCCCCTCCCTCAGGATCGCATTTCACTTTTATGACCAAATGTGCGGAATAGAAAATGAATATTGTTGGATTTCCAAACTTTTCCTATGTCTACACCAATTATATTGATGGAGGGTTTGGCGTGGTGTGCTCCAAGGGGTGTGGAATTATGTGAGTGAATGTCTCGCTTTATAAATATAGTACTTCCTTTTACCTCCCATTAGGCTCTACCCAAACAGCCAATCGCGTCTCTGATTACCTAATGGGCAGAGTTTTTGGAACTTACAGGTGTTTCTTGAAGAGGGAGAGGACAGGAGTTGTTCTGGAAAGTTAATGGAGAGGATCTAGGTGCCAGCATCCTGAGATTTCCAGAAAACTATAACACATTCCTCTGCCTTCTTTCTTTTCCAAACTAGTTTAAGCGTAAAATTCGAAGTTTTTCACAACAATTTTATGTTCACCTTCGCAGTATATTCACAGAGAGTAGAGAATATATTTTCTAGATAGAATGGTGTCTAGAATTCGAAACAAATCTATAATTTTGCTTCCAAGACCACCGGTTTTAAATTGTCGCGTTTATATTCAGAGGAATAATAAGATCCACAGACGGTCAGCACTTCGGCGGGAATAGTAGAAAAATTACAAGCAGATCTGCAGCTCTGATGACCAAATTTAGGGCATATTTTATCCATCTGGATAGTTCCGATTTTGAATTTTGGCGTTCACATGCAATCGGGCGGACAAAGTTACTTTGGACTGGAAATTTACAACTTTAGAGTAAAGACAACCTACCGAATTTCACCTTTCTACCTTTTTGTCTTTTAGAGTCATCATGTTCATAGACAGACGGATGCACGGATAGACAGTAAGAAAGAAAGAAAATGTTCTCGACCTAATCAGGGTGATGTAAACGTTACAAATTCATTTTAATTTCTATCTCAAATTTATACATATATGTATTTTTGATTACAATATTTTATATTTCTTATATTAAAATGAAATAAAGCGAGCGAACAGAGTTGTAAGGTAACACATAAGTAGCCAATATTTTTTAAAGTTCCAATTCGACTTGATCTTCTCTGGGGAGTGAAAAATCATGAAATCGTTCTGAAATTCTTACCTACGCACTCCAAATTCAGATATAACCATGTGTTGTTTTCGCAGGTTGCATAGACTTCCCTAACGTCTTTCTCCCTGAAGCCTTCTTTACAATGGAGAACTGCTTTGCTATGACTCACTTCCAGCTGGCCGTTGGGAACGGAGTTCTCTGGCGGCTGCTCACACCATTTATCTATAGATTTGAGAAAAATGATGTTATTGCCACATGAAGAGATTAACATGTTCACGCCGGTGCTACAATTCGTGTTTCTCTCCCATGGGCGGCTACTCTAAGAGCGAATTGCATTTTCGGACGGAGCTGAACTAAAGTGAAAAATGAAGTTTTACTGCAATGATAGCCATTGTTGCTCTTTATATTTTACAACTATTTCTATTATAGGTCTTTTTGCCAGCACTTTATTTGAAATGTTTTACAAAATTACACAGAGATAAATAATCAATTATGCTTATATTATTGAATTGTATGTTTATAATGTTGAATTGTTATGTTTATAATGTTGAATTGTTATGTTTATGATGTTGAATTGTTATGTTTACAATGTTGAATTGTTATGTTTATGTTATCAAATTTATTATAAAAGTTTTGTTCATAATATTGAGTTGAAATAAAATAAAAAAATACTTTTTCAGTTAATGAACGTTAAATTTCCATTATTTTAATTTTCAACTATATGGAAATTTTTTCTAGATACTCAACGAACTAAATTGTTAGTGGTACGCATCACCTGGTGAAACATTCAAGTGCGAGCCATCGGTGACACGCGCAGCCTGATGGGGCATCTAAGTGCGATCCACCTGTGGTACGCGCTGGCGTGAACGTGTTAACAGGACGTTATCCAAAATTTTATTTTTAAGTCGGACTTTCTTGACAGATCCATTCAATATTGTTTAAATTTTTCAGATCATCCTCTTACGACTGCTCCACGCAACACAAATTCCTGAATTATCATTCAATTCAATAATCCGATCCCCGACCCAGCCCTTCTCCGATTTCTTTGGGGAACTATGCACCTCAAATCTCTCCTCCTGCAAACACACACGTAGCTGAACCAGCCAGTGTTATCTATGGCCCAAATGGAATGCTGGATATCGGGACCTGTTGTAACCTTCTGCTACACACCTCTCCAATTCTGATCGAATTTTTACACTGAAGATAAATTTGGGAGTGGAGTGGTAGAATTCGCATGGCGTGGAAGGGTCGAGAATGTCCTACCTTAACCCTGCTGTTCTGCTCGGGTCTATATGACCCGAAACGTTTCTCAACTTCTTATAAAAACCGAAAATTTAGTACAGGTGGTATTTATTTCCCTGAAAAATATTTTCTTTTATTTATATATTTTCTGTATATTTTTGTTACTATAACCCAGATAGCAATTTTAGTTTGAAGCAGTCTTGCACTGCAAATCTGCAAGCTTTCTGCAAATTTGTCACAAGTGTGCAAGTGTGAACAAGCTTGCAGCAAGTTAACGCAAGCCTCGAAGTCACCATAGGACGAACTTGCAGCAAGCTTGCATTGCAAACTCATTGCAAAAACAGAGTACGAACACAACCCAGGATAGAAATCGCGACCTAGCGCTCGGGAAGCGGGCGCTCTAACCATTCGGCCAGTTAAACTCTGAGAAGAGAAGATAGATTTTGCTAATATATCGTTCGATTCGCATACGATTTATTTTAAACTATTTTCTTGATTTCGTTAATTTTTGGAGTTGCGAATATGATTTGAAGTCAAAGAGAGAGAGATATTCGCTAATAACTACGTTTTATTAGTAGAATAAATTATGAAATTAGTGCTCAAAAGTAATTACTTTAAAATGGAACAAAATGTATATAAGTTTATTTTTCAACAAACATTGACTGAATTTTCGGGTTAATTTTGTTTATAAACGCTAAAATTTCAACACAGACAAAGACGATATAGTTTTCTTTAAAGTGCGAATGCTATATTTAGTAAAAAGATGGAAAGTGTTTCAAAATTTTTTTTATTAAAAAGTTAGTTTTTTTACAAATTATCATTGATTTATTGAATTAAAAAAAAGAAGGACGGTCTAGGAGATGCTTGTAAAAATCGGATGTTTTTTTAAAACAGAGACAAAGATAATCATCTCTTTGTGCTATCTTTGCATCACGCTTGTTTTGCAAATTTGCTGCAAGCTTGCAATGCAAGCGAGGTGGCGCTATTTGTCACGGCGAAATTGTAGCAAATGGGTTTTGCAAGAGAGGGTGGCTCTAGTTGTCACGGTGAACTTGCCACAAGTTCGCTTCACGTTTGACGCGTCAAATTTGCTATGACAAGGCAATATCAAGTCAAAATCAAACTTGCTGTAAACTTACGTGCTATCTGGGAATGCGCCAAAAGAAATGAGTATATGCCAAAGATTTCCCTCTGTACCTCTTTTTGTCTTTTCGGCACGTACGTGCAATCTTGACATCAAATCGCCGAACACGGTAGCAAGGTTTTGTAGTTGGTGACAAAAGTTTTTTTGGTTTTATTTGACATATTGTAGCCTGCGTAAACAAGGTCTCACGCTGGCTAGAAATTTCTGTGGTTTACAGAACAGACCTTAAGTAAAAATATCCCTGGTATAAACATTAATAAAATAAGAGAAATATTAACTCACCATCTTTCGCAAAAACTGTCATCTCGCACAGTGATATGGAACTGTTCGCCTTAGATGAGATTTGCACAGTTACACTTTCAGTTTTAGACTTGTAGGTATTAGTGCTGATAGAGACACATGTGTTATCACCTATTCAATAAAATAATAACAAGCGCAAAATTGCAAAGAAATATAATATGTTATACTCATAAATAATAGAAATTTAAATTAAAAGGAAAACAAATTAAAAGAAACAAAAAGTAAACAGTAATAATAATGAAAAATAATAAAAACAATAAACGTTTTTGCGCGCAAACGCAGCAGCAAAAAGTAATTGCTTCAACAGAAATTTTTTTAAAAATAATACAACAAAAACTATAAAATAAAAAACCAAAGATTCTCTAATACTTAGAACACTTTAATTAGAAATTATTCAAAATGGAAAGGAACTAAAATGGCGCACTCATCAGAAACTCAGAATTTTCTGCGGAAAGGAATGACAAAAGTCAAAATTTATTCCTTCCTTAATTTTATGAATTGTAACTATTATGTTATACTCATAATATTATGTTCATAAGTTCACTCAAACGTAACTAATGACCCTCTAGCTAGTTTTAAGCTTGGGAATTTTTGTCTCTCAAAAATATATCCGAACGCTCTTATTGCATGCAAAATACGGGTTTTAAAATCCATCAAGATGTGTCATTTCATCTGTTTATGTGCCCTCTTTTAATACATGTAAACGACATTGGTGTCAGCGGGCGTTAGTTAAGCTGATTTTCATATCGTTTTCAAATTTTTCACCAGGAAACCTCAGTTTTTCCTCTTTTAACCCATATTTCCTCATAGTCCTAAGAATAGGACAGAACACATAAGTGGTCTTTATATAAATTCTTTTGAATATTTTAATTCTAAATAAAGACGATTTGTTATTCAAGAATAATTTTAATATATATATATATATATGCCTTTCTCGCACGTTTAAACTATATTAGGTATTTTTTATTAAAATTTTAAAATGGGGATTTTTGCAGATTTTTTTTGTTACATTTTCAATACGTAAGTTTTTTAAAGTTTTGACCTTTAAGAAAAGCATACATATAAATTTATAGAAGTAATATTCCATACTTTTCATAAAATAATAATAAGCACACGACTCGGATCTCGTCGTTCTTTTTGCAGAACCAGATCCGTTTTACATAACTAGTCAATTGAGCCATCGATTCGGGAGAAAGCAATTCAAAGGAACAGAGAGAGATATATATGGAACGACTCTGATATCGGATGTACAGGAGAGTTTTTGAGATTGTCAGACAAGAACAGAATTTCAGCAACGCCGAGGCTAGAATGAAAATATAGGATACGATATCGGAGATACATTTGGTTCCAAACGATAGCATCAGTCGTTCAACAGCAACTAGGTTATCGTAATTCAATAGCAAATCATTTTGAAACTATATCGCAAACACATGCACAGACAAGAATAATTTATAAAGAACTGTCGGAGAGCTTCTTTCAGCGCAAATAGGAGTCTTGGGTATCTTGATAATAAGGTGCTACAATCCCATAAATAATTTATTTTCACGTATTCATTCCTGTTTTTCCCTTAATAAATAAAAACTGGAGAAATATGCGTTTTCTTAAATGCACGTACTGTCACCTAAAAATTAGTAGGTGTCCAGTTTTGAGGGGAAAAGATGGTCCCATTAAGCATAAACCTCAGCTGTGAGAGCATAACTTTATATAAGGCCGCTGTGGCCAAGTGGTAAGGTTCCGAACCCGGGAACGGAGAGCCGCAGGCTCCAAACCCGATTCCACTGAAGATCCGCCGTGTATGGGACCCGTTGCACGCTAAATCATACGCAGTGGCCAAACGCTCTCCCGTTGGTGTGGCGCAAAAATACCCACACTGGCCCGGCCTACCCAAAAAGGGTGTAAGGCCGGTAGAGGACCAGCGGGGAGAGAGCCGCTCCACCAGCATGTGGAGGATGGGATTTATTGGGTACAATAAGATGATACAGGCATTGCCCAAACAGTGGCAGTAATTTTAAAGACAAGAGAGCTGGGAGTGTAAACATGGTTCGACCCACCTCGGTAGGGAGAAAATAGCTTGATATACTGCTCGGGAAGGCAAGGAACAGTAAAAATATATAAAAATAGATAAGTATTGAAAAAGAAATAAACACAGAAAAAGCAGTAAAAATTAGATATATAAAAAAGTCAAATATTGAAACCCCATAGTATGAAAACAAAACACACACAAACAACATCACACATCAAACGACACACAAAACACAAATAAAACTGTACCAAACATAGAATTAAAAATACATAAATTAATAATAATAATAATAATAATTACTTTTGAGATAGAAAGGAATAAATTTCGTTAGTCAACGGTAATGCACGTCCCGCGTATAAGGTAATATCAAATTAGCAATTACAGAATGTTTTTTTGAGTAAAACTGCGCAAGTTAAAAATTACTTTATGTCCTATACAGGATAAAAACGGCCAATGGGAGAGGAAAAGGAATGAAATTTTGTAATCTAAAAATAAAAACAAGGTCAAAAGGTAGAATGCATAGCCCCACCCCCCCAAAAGAATTTAAACAACCATTAGGGCATTGACAACGTGGCAACAGTCTTTCCACAACTAGGGAGAGACTCGGGAATTGGAACAGTCATCTATTGTCGGGACTCATGGACCAATAGCTGCCCTAGGGCGCCGAGAGAATCCCACACCAAGGAACCGACTGGGTACAATAAGTTAAAAAACTCATAAACAAGTGGAGAGCACTATAAACCTATAGAACTGTCATTCAGTGAAAAATTAAATAAAAAATAAAAAGTATTTCTTAAAAAGCTCAAATCATGTAAATAATAAAAATAAAAAAGAAAGACTCAACAGGAGGGAAGTCAGCACAGAAAGCTGAACTGTAGAAAGTGTGAAATAAAAACCAATCCTGAGAGGAGATGTCAAGTGAAAAGTCCCTGGCAAACTGGTAAAAGATAAAAAGAGTAAGAACAGTCTTTCAATTTGATAAGATAGAAGTAACACGGACCCTCAATACATCATTGGAGTCAGTTCGTCCGTCCCTAAATAGCCCTCTTGTTGCTTCCAGTAAACGGGACGTTAATATAACCTAACCTAACCATAACTTTATAATTCAAGGTATAAAAAGTTAAAGGAGAAGTCAATTTGTGATCCGTCACACCTACTTCTACGCAAGGAAAGCATAATCTTCAGGCGTCAGAGCATAATTCTTGCTTGTGGAAGCGGATATGCAAAAGGGTCGTGTCCTTTGGAGTATGAGCTGTTTCTTTTATATGCTGCTTAGTTTAGTTTCAGTTTTAAAGTTTTTGTTGAGTTTAGTTTGATTAAAGTCCCGTTTTGAAGCAATCTGAGGCTTATTTTGGGACTACCTCATCAATCTGAAACGTGGTCGAGGACGCCGCTGAAGTTGACAACCCACTCTCTGAACCTCCTTGTCACACCAATGTGAAGACCTTTTTATTTGAACGGAAGATTTAACGTGCACCAGCCGTATTTACATAGAGTACCGTTTGTAGAATATTGCTGGAATTCCGGATCTTCTTAACCCAAGACCGAAATCTCACAACAAAACCTTAACAAACTTGAGAGGCAAATTGAAAAGCTGGAAGTCCTAGTTACAATAAGTTCTCTCAATGTCGTCTACATAACTAGTCAATTGAGCCATCGATTCGGGAGAGAGCAATTCAAAGGAACAGAGAGAGATATATGGGACGACTCTGATAACGGATGTGTACAGGAGAGTTTTTGAGGTTGTCAGGCAAGAACAGAATTTCAGCAGCTCCGAGGATGATGGACATTTGATGCACTTTTATCAGCCTAACTTTTTTCAAGTCTTTAATTTTCTTATTTACAGGGATGAAACTTTGTAATTGATTTTTCACTCACATCCTATTGAATTGTCGTTCTAAAATTTTTAACATTTGTGGGTTGTCGGTGCAACAAGTATTTCCTTAAATGGTCGCTTAACAGAATATTTTAGTTAAATTTCAATTCCATTTGAAAGATACAATCTCAGAGTGATTAAGAAACATAAGATTCCACAATATTAATAAGAATGAGTTATGATATACAGGGTGTCCACATTTATCGTGCACAATAGCTAATTTCTAAACCGTTAGGGATAAACATATAATTCCAATTGGAAAAATGCTTTAAATGAAGGGACATATTATAATATAAGCCTTTTGAGTCACTAAATATATTTCTGAAAAAAATACGAATTCTAACTCTTTATACGGTCCCCCGGTCCTATCAGTCATATTTTGTAAAATATTCTTGATATTCTAACATTTTAAACAGAAAAGTTCCACTCTTCTGCGACTAAAACTGTCCGAGTTATGGAGCTTTGAATTTCATGATTTTTAACCAATCAGCGGCCTCGTCGAGCAAGTACTGTGCATTGATTGGTGGACCGTCTTCAAGACGGCTATTGAAATGGTGTAAAGTGGTCTAAGTCAGCGTTGTTCAAAGCTCCATAACTCGGTCAGTTTTAGTCGCAGAAGAGTGGGACTTTTCTGTTTAAAATGTTAGAATATCAAGAATATTTTACAAAATATGACTGATAGGACCGGGGGACCGTGTAAAAAGTTAGAGTTCGTAACTTTTTTAGGAATATATTTATTCACTCAAAACACATATATTATAATTTTTCCCTTCATTTAAAGCATTTTTCCAATTGGAACTATATGTCTATCCCTAACGGTTTAGAAATTAGCTATTGTGCACGATAAGCGTGGACACCCTGTATATTAAAGAAATTATAAGGACTACAAATTCATAAAAAATGTTTTAAAAAGTACGCCTTTGTTGACGAAATAAAAAATAAAAATAAAATTTTTAACAAAATCGTGGCTCTCAAAATAAAATCCATTGAAAACAATGTGATAAGTAAATAAAGTCACAATTGGATGTCAAAAGAAAAGAATTAAAACATTCAACAAAAATTAATATGTGCTGCTAAAGTGACTGAAGGAGAAGTTCCTCAAAGTGAGTGATGCTTTTCAGTTTTTGTTTTACAGATTTTTGACAATTTTTTTTCACCTTTTCTAATACACGAATGAAATTTTAAAAATTCCCTTTATTAATAATTATTGCAACTGTTATTTATTAAAAACGAAAGTTTTTTTGTGGTATTGGAAAATAACCGAAATTCTCTCTATACTCTTCGGATCTTCGGTGAGAAATAAGCTGGAACGTAAATTGCAGTAGACTTTCTGACTATTGCTTGACAAAGTCGATGCAATTGTGTGCTGTACAGAAACGACATACTTCTTGACAACTCTGTCAAAGCCTGTTGGAAGAAATAAAAATATATACTTGCCCTCATCTGTATCGTATGTGAAGGTCTTAGTAGTAGAAAATCTGATGTTAAACTTGCCTCTTCCTGTACAAGTAAATAAAAATATTTCATTAATTCAACTGAAATTTCAAGATTAAGCTTAGTTTGACATAAGTTATCAAATATTCAAATACTTTATACATGTGTTAAACTTTATTTATATAAAAGCAACCTATCACGACGAGACCATATCTAGGAATGATAGGGGATGTGTTGTCTCCCCTTTCCCACGACTGATCGTCCAAACCACACAATCCGGAGGATGAAAGAGGTCCCCGAGAGAACGCACAAGATGAACGTAAGTGGGTTTTGAATCTGCCAACCTTACGCAAGCCT
Organism: Araneus ventricosus; assembly: GCA_013235015.1. Classification (NCBI taxonomy): domain Eukaryota; kingdom Metazoa; phylum Arthropoda; class Arachnida; order Araneae; family Araneidae; genus Araneus; species Araneus ventricosus. The sequence goes on along the minus strand of BGPR01000717.1, from coordinate 6,791 downwards.
ACAAGGGCCCAGTGGAGAGTGGTTTCTTTAGCCTTCAGTGGCAAGACCACCAGCGTTTAAGCCGACAAAGACCTTCGTTTAAGATTGACCACAACGAATCAACACCATGAAGGAAGGCACACGACTGCAGTTGGGTGATTTGTCCAGCTAGAGGACGAATCACCGGAAGGCAAGACAACAACCACTCCCCTGTCTTTTGAAGGCAAGGTGTTTGAAAAAGAAGGAAAGAAGAAAGAGGAGAGAGAGACGAAGGGGGTCTTGGTTTGTGAATCCGAGTTCCGGGAATTGGAACTCAGAGCGACGAACGAGCGTTTCTTTTTCATCCCGTGTGTAGCCGAAAGCATCTCGGCTGGCCGCTTCCCCTGTGTGTATAATAACGGTTGAAGATGTGTTGCCTCCCTCCTGTGATAGTATGTATCTCTTTCGGGAAGGGTGGTCAGGGATCTTTCAGGAGGATCAGACCGTGGCCAGGTAATTGGTTACCAGAACTCCGGCCTCAGTACTCAAGCTATTGCAGTGGTTGTCATTCCTTTTTATCCGGACGCTACAGCAGGGCGGGGTATACTCACTGTGGTTACCTGTGCTTCGTGTTTACGGAATATTCGTGAATAAAATGTTATTCTTGGTTATCCTATGTGTTGGACTGCTTTCACCGTACACACACAGGACGATTTTCGTAACAATAGTGTACCGTTGACACTAAAACCAAGAATCTACACATTACTTAAATTAATGTATTAAGCATTATATTCAGAAACTTACCAAGGAACATGTGGGCTCAATAACGACATTTCATAACTGAGGGACACGAATCGGAAGAAAGAAATTATAAGTTCTAACTTCTGACCGATGCTGATAGTGTTCTGAGATGCGAAAGGTGTCATTTTGATTGATTTCTTAACTTCAGGGACTATCAATGAGGCACGTTATTCCGACACCCTCAGCAAACTAAAGCCCGCCATTGGACGCAAGAGATCAGGGTTCCTGAGTCGAGAGGTTTTGTTCTTGAACGATAATGCAACACCCAACACAGCAAGGGATACAATAGAACTCATTCGTCGCCTGGGATGGGATAGATTGGGCGACTCGAACTACAGCTCTGATCTTTTCCCATCAGACTTTCACCATTTTCCTGCATCGAAGTCAGCACTATCAGGACGTCACTTTCGAAGCAATGGAAAGGTGCGGTGGCTGTGAAGAACTTCCTTCACTTGCTGAGCACCGATTTTTACCAGTATGGCTTCTTGAAATTAATTTCACGTTACGACAAATGTATCAATGTCGGTAGTAAATATGTGGAGAAATAGACAAAAGTTCGTACTTATAAGTTCTTGTTATTCATTAAGTTCGTGACTTAAGTTCGTGTTATGTCATTGTATATTTCTGTTTGTAATAAATGTTCCTTTTGAAAAACATTGCAAAACTTACTTTGGAAAGCCCCTTATATTATCTTTATTTTTAATATTTTATGTATATCATCAGGCATGTTTATTTATATAATATTTATACATTTTATTACAAATATTATTTATGTTTCAAAACTTACATATTTTATTATTCTATGTTTTCCACTCAAAATGGGTACAGTTTGTATTTATTGAAAATTTTCACTCCCCCGACACCTGTCATGTTCTACAACCTTTGCAACATTATGGACCACCCCACACTAATATGTTGCATACTTTATTTTCTTTTACCATTCATATCGTTATTGTTTATATTTGCTATTTTTATAATATTCAGTCATTGCTATTTATAATATGTACAGCTTTATTCTACGGAACCTGGATGCACCTGGATGCGCTAACTTGTTTAAGTGCTCTTTTGAAACTTCCACTGTGTTTTAATTTTTATTTTCCATCCCCACTTATAACGCAAGTTTTTTTTCGTAACCACCTCAGAATTTGTCGAAACAAAAAATTAAGTAAGTGTTCATGTCACGCTTCCACCAGGTTAAAAGTCACAAATATGCGATATCTTTCCTTTTTCAATTTAGAATTTTTTTTTTTCAAAAACACACAATTGCAACACAAATTTCTCTTAGCAGACAACTATGCACCTTTTCATGCGGTAGCATCCAAAAAACTCTGTGCCATCTGTGAATTAATGATCAAAATAATTAAGCAATTCCATTTCTTTCATTTTTCCTAAGTTATAAAAACAAAAGGTGATATCAATGCATGATTAAATATCATAAGTTTTCAGGAGCTAGTGCTGTCATTCAATCAGTTTAATTTTCTTTTTTTCTACTTCTTGAATTTTCGGCCAATGTTTCTATCTAGTAGACTATGACTTGAAATAATAACACCACCATTCACTTTATGAGAAAATATATTTTGAAAAAAAGACCGTGTTTGCGTTACAGAACATAACAGAACACCACTTCATTCCCCTGCGATTATAACAGTGTGGCGGGCATGAATTGGAAGAGACATCCCTATTAGCACAAGATATTGTACGATATCTCTACGACGTTGTCCGGTATTCTGAATACCGTACAATATCGTGAAGATATCGTAACAATATTGTACAGCGTGTTGTGCTATTAGGGATCGGAAGACGCTCTTTAACTGTCTAGCAAATAATGGTTGAGGAAGAGAGTTGGAAAAGATTACGAAAATACAAATTTAAATAAGGACTTCTTGGACAAAAATACCAATAAAAGAAAGTTGAAGCTAACTCTGGGATCAGAACTTGAAAATCATGCACTCTGGCTCATTACAGCAGAAGATGATGCCGAAGAAGACATTTTAATGATAGCTGTAAATCAAAATAATATTAGTTCTAAAAATGCATTCGTGGATTCAGATACAAATTTAATTGTATAGTTAATATTGCTGAAGATAGTGTGAATCCATCTTAAGTAGAATAAATGTGCATGTAATTCAAAAGGCAACAACTGAATATTTTATGGAAACTACAAATGTAAACATAAAAAGAGCTGGATAATAAAAGTGAATAAAATTTACTACGTGTTAGTAATGGGTGGGTTAACTTTGATGCTGCAAAGCTCTTATAGCTATGTGATGACACCTTTAAACTCCAACCGGTTTTACTAATCCGGGACATATCAGGTTCACGAATGGTGGATAATGGAATGGTCCTTAGTGATAAGGATTAGATAAAGCCCCGGAACCAAAACTGGCAAAAGCCTTAGAAATTGAGAAAAAAAATCATTTCGTATTGTTTTATATCATATTGTTATTTCTAGGTAAGTCCAGTTTAAAGATGCAGATTTAATGACCATAACTATTATTCCTGAAATATTTTCTTTTTAAATTAAAATTTCCGTAGAACACATCTGTGTGTTAAACAGACATTTTTCATTATAATATTTACTTGCAGTACGATCACGGCGTTGCCCGTGGAATCAGGACTTCAACAAAATGAAAAAAAAAATCGCCTTCAATGACACAAAAAAGTTTTGAAAGCAAAATCAAAACAGTAGACACAAATTATTGATTTTACCGCTTATTTTTCTCCGCGATAATGACATTCGAACTGTAGGAAAACAGTACAGAGTGCCAAATAAACAGATATTTTTGTAAAAAATTTTAGGATTTAAAAGATTGATTTCTATAAACAAAGTAAGATGTTAAAGAATGAATACTGAATGAAATTTTAAACGATTTCAAATGGAACAATGCACCTCGAAAGATAAAGAGAAACATAATTTCTATATAATGTAAATATATCAAAAAGGAAAAAGAGAAGAAGAAGAAGAAAAAAAAAGAGATGAAATCTTTCACTTCAGGTTTAAACTTTGAACTCACATTATGTAAATAGCTCCTTGAAGTCATATTTCATTTTTTCTAGTCTTCTCTAACTGAAGATATCAGTCATATGCTCGACTATCAAACAGTATAAAAATAAACAGATTAAAAGAATAATCTATCGACGCGAAGCAAAGGGCTGATGACGTCACTTGGTTTCGACGAAAAGCATGTTGGGAAAATACGTCACGCCACCTTTATTACGAAGAATCATGAAGGGAATCTTGAAGCGAAATTTTTTCACACTGCAGAAAAAATTAATTAAAATTCAACCAACTGTTCAATTTTAATCATTCTTGTTTAAATCGTTCGAAATGTTATATTTATTACTTCAACAAATTTCAAATTGATTACAAAATTAGAACGGCGGATGCAAGAAATTGAAATCCAAACAAAGTTTTTTAGGGTTCACTGGCTATTTTTAAACATTTTCTCAAAATTCAGTAAATTACGTTAGAAATTCAAAACTAATTTCATTAAAACGTAAATCGTATGCTCTTTCCGATTGTGTATTTATTTTGTTCTTGCAAATATCTTAAACCACTCTATTGAGAAATTAGTGCGAAAAATCAATCAAAACAACACAGAATATTAAGTAAAAAAATTCTAGATGAAATTTTAAAATTCCGGCTTCGAGGTGCATTGAGTCACCATTACGACTACTTGTGCGCGAAATTTCATGGCTGTAAGTGCGTCTGGATTCGTCTGGACATCGCACGCAAGCACACACACACACAAAAAAAAACATTGCCTTTTATAAGTATAGATAGGCTGGCATACTTTCTGCAAATTACAGCATGCATGATGCAAAATAGTTAAAAGCTCTCTGCAGAGTATTTCGTTCGACCCACAGCTTTCAAATTTCGCACTAAATTACTTCTTGGGTAATAAGTGCTCACCAAGAAAGAATTTTAAAAATTTTTATTTAGTTTTTTAATTAAAAATTATTCAAAATTTTAAAGTTTTTTCCTTCAGGACATATTATTGTACAGAATCTTTTTATATAATCATAAAATACAAAAGAATCAGATTTATAATAAAATGTATTCATCATAAATGTGAAAACCATTTCTGTGAATTTTTCTCTAATTTTAATAAATTTTTAAAAATATTTATGAAAATATTTTACTACAATACATTTTATTTTATTTACGCCGTTCATATACGCTCGCTTTGCGACGTTATTAAATACATTTTTGTGTGCACAATATTAATTCTATCATAAATGGAAATTACTATTTGCAAGATACTGTACCTACGGTTAACACGATTTTTACAGTACTGTACCTATGGATGAAATATGAGTTTCAGGTATTGTACATACGAAAAAAATTATTTCTGAGTATTGTCAAATTCAGTATTCCTTCTGTAGGAGTTTTTATTTTTGGGGAGATTGGGGATCTATTTTCTCTTTTCTAATGTAGAATTGTTCTTATTATACTTAAAATTACGAAATTTAATGTTATTTCGGGAGATTAATTTATTTCGATTCATGCATTTATTACATTTATTTTGATGGATACATACGATACTTTTGATTTATTTTATTTGGATTTTGGTGTTGGATTCCTATGAATCTGATTTAATTTTCAGAAGACAATATATTTGAATCTATCTGAAATTTTAAAAAAATTTCAGGAGAAGAAGAAAAATATGGGCAGTATTCAACATTGAAATAACGGTCCAAGAAATCTGTAATATGTTTTAAAGTTGAAAATGAACTTTTTATTGATTACCAAACAATTACAGTTATTAATTTTGAAAAAATTCAAATTTAAATTTTGCAGAAGTCTCCTTTTAACATCAAAGAGTATAAATGTTTAAGGATTTTAGAGAATAAATTATTAGAAAGCCAGTAATGTCAATAAAACTTAACTAAAATTCAAAATTTAATTATTTGTGATTAAATTTAAATTTATAGACTCAAAACAGAATTTTATAACTATTCATTTTTAAGTAAAAGCCAGATTCAAAGCAGGAAAAAAAATTCAGAGAAAATAATTAGAAGGCAGGAGTATCAGGGAAACTCAAATAAATTCAAGATTAATTTACTTCCAAGTATTTTTAAATTTAAAAGAATCCAAATACATTTTAAAGTGATTCGTTTTTAAGAAAAATTCAGGGTAAACCTGGTGTTTACAATGTCCACCTGTATCTCGCCTATTTTTCTTGGCGCAATTTCATTTGCCATCGCCAAATACTGTTTTGGATGTGCAGTGCGCTTTTTATTGCTCTCTTGTGCATGCGTTATGAGTGCCTTTCAAGCGTGTACCGGGCAATTTTTTTTTAACTTAAAAAACATCATCGGCTTCGCTTTCAGCATATTGGAATGCTCGTAGCTTTGCTTATTCATTGAGAAACGAAAAACACAGAATAAAATACACAGTACTAAACTGATATTGAAACCGAAGAAATCCAAACGAAGTTTTATTGTGATTCGAATGAATCGACTAATCATATCGAAGAGAAGAACAAAACAGTCCAATCGAAACGAGGCGCAATATAGAGTGATGCGCAAAACACCGATGAAGATATTGTTTTTGTGCATGCGCTCATGTCACTCGTGTTGGCAACAGTTGATTATTTCGAATTCCTACGTCGGATGTCTATGACGTCACAGCAGGTATATAAGTCCTACTTGGTTTTACTGCACTTCCCTGCCACTCTCTCTAGCTTCTTCTATTTTGTGATGCCGATGCAGCATGATGTGTTAAGTGTAATATGATGCTCTCTACTCACCTACTGTGATGTTTAGTAAGTTATGAATCAGTTAGCTCGAGTTGTTGTGTTTAAACTTTATGTTTTCATAGACAACCTATTCTACTTAACGTTATACTTATTTCATTATGAGTTTCAATAAAGAAAGTGTATTTATCGTATGTCTATTATTTCAACAGCTTCCAACAACTCGTTTAAGGTATGTGACTACCCCAAAATCCTCGTTTTGGTGAAAATTTTCGAATTTTTATGCGTTCATTTTATAGCCCATACATTTAGGATTCCAAAACTGCTTCAGTT